>BQNB010002301.1:0-126582 GCA_026074375.1 Tanacetum coccineum | reverse complement strand
CCCTACACATCACAAATGACAAAACAAGCAATATACAAGCATAATTTGCACAATTTGATCATTTTAGGGTCATTTTTAGTATAAAAGGATATGTGATTTCTCACATATCAAAATTCCCCAAACTAAGTGATTGTCGTGTCCTCACGCAATATTATATGCTTTAAAACCAAATACCTCAAAACCTCCCCAAACTAATCCTTTAAAAAGTAGTAAAGTCTTTTCGTGGGGAGAGTTAAGAAATCAAAAGTTTTATAACACCCCATTTCCCATTTTCCAAAGTTTTTTTTCTATTTTTTATTTTTATGGTTTTTTTTTACTTTTAGGATCACAGAACAAAAAGCACATAAAGTGTCCAAATGGATAAATTCATCGTCCTCGACTTTCACCTCTCCAAGCCAAGCTTAAAAACAAGATCATTGTAAATTACAAGTTATGATGCTAACATTACTCATAAAAGCTAATTGTGTACTTACTTTTCCTCCCTTATTTCCTAATTTTGTATCTCAAGATTTTATTTAAGTCATATACCCGAAGGCTCTTTAAAACTCTATTTTAATACTTATTAATTCTAAAAATAAAGCGTAACGGTTAAAAATGCAATAATTAGCTCCTAGCCCTTTTCAAAAGATTAAATGTTATCAAGATTAAAGTCCACATCAAGGCAACTAAAATTTGGCTTTTATTAGGTTACTTAAGCAAGGTACCATTCATGTCATATACCCTAAGGCTCTTTAAGGTACAAACAAGACAAAAATTAAGAAACAATATCCATTCCATATACCCTAAGGCTCTTTAAGAAATGAATAAGGCTATAATTTCACTTATTAAATTATACTTACCCCATATACCCTAAGGCTCTTTAAGGGATAAGCAAAATATTTATTAATGTAGATAAATAGTGTTCGCCAAATTAATGTGTACTCATCTTAATCACAAAGAAACTAAAGAAAACTTCTATTAACTAATTATTAACCAAAAAACCGCACAACTCTATTTATTAAACAATTATATATAAAGGTGAAACAAGCTAATGGGAGAAAAAGCCACAATTAATACTTATGAGCTTGAAAGAGATCCAACTACTCTACGTTTAGCATCAAAACTTATAATCTACTTTATCATCTCTTGTTCTTCACAATTTAAAATTTCTAAGAAAGAAACTCGTGAATACTTAGCATAATAAATCAATTTTCATATTTAAAATCAATTATGGGAACTTGCAAAATCTTGACTTTTTCAAGCAAGACTCGCTTTTTATAGCTCCTTGTATAAAAGATTAAGTTCAATATATATATGTTAAGGAGAAAAGCTAAGATATAAAACCGGTCGGGTCAAAATTTACTTTTCGTTCTCACCAACGGAAAACCTACATTCATGTCAAAACACTTATTATTTTTATCAACTAATTTCATATTTTTCAACATTTTTCTACACATAATTTTTTTTATGTGAACAATAAACTAGATATTAAGACTTAAAAATTTAAAATTTTTGGCCAAAACGGGGTTGCGAGGGACACATCAAGGCACAGGTATAATCACATTTCAATAGAAATCCCCCCCACACTTAGAATAGAACATTGGCCTTAATGTTCAAAAATGTCAGGTTTTACCCCCACACTTAGGAATGAAAAAGGCAAATGCAAAAAATTCAAAGTGTGAAAGGGGAAACACAATAAGATTGGAACAAGCACGGGTCTTCATTATCTTAAGGAATCCTGCAAAAAACGAAACCACATACCATAGAAAGAAACACACCCCCACACTTGGGCTATAAAATATCACACTCACTTATTAATCAAGAAAATAAAAAGAAGAAAAGACACAGGCTGCCTCCCGAGAAGCGCTTGTTTTTGTGCAAGTCTCTAGCTTGACTCTCCCCGAATTCCTTTGTCCTTGGGGAAGCAAGTGGAAGATAAAATCTCCATCAGACTTTCATTCAAGTCGTTTGGATAAACATTAAATTTCATGAAAGTTCCACTCCGATGAGATACACTTGGCATAAAAGAATATAAACAGAGCTGCCAGGTTCAAAAATGATATCTTCATTCCCTACAGCAGTAAAAAAGGATTATGGTGGAGTACGGGATATGTAGAAGGAAAGAAAATCCATACAACCAAATGCAAGAGAGGCGATTGGCATCTCTAATGCTAAAATTGCATTTGTCGTAGAAAGAATGTTCTCACGAATCCCGGAGTCAACAATACTAGTCAACTCACCTAGATCAGGCTCACTCTTAAAATAGAAGTAATCATACTCTGATGGAGATATGATGTGAGCAAGTTCATCGGCGAACTCCTCATGGTAAAGTCACTCCTATCGGCAGGAAGAAAAGGATTGATCGAAAGATCAAATATGAACGAATCATATTTAGCAAGAGAAAAATCAGCATGAGTAATGGTACTGCCACTACTATTTTCTTTAATATGATAGTCATCGAGATTGAAAACTTCATAATCTAGAAGAGATAAATCAGAACGAGTAGTGGTACCGCCATCTAATCTCTTCCAAATCAAAGCGAAAGTCTCAGATAGGGTTTAGAATTATCAAGTGTTTAGTCTAGCAATAAATGTTAAGAGTTGTGGAAGGAGACTTGGTTACAAATTCAGAGATGGAATGGGGTTATCTTTTAAGGCATCGATTTTAGCAATAAGAAAGATTGACATTCAACAATTTTTCACGAAGAATACTCTGTCCTCAATCTCTCCATCTTTTGGGGTAACATTCTCCACCACCTATAAGCTGACGAGCTCATAATCGGGAGATGATGCATCGACATACTAGATGTCCTTACTAGAGAATGAATGTCATTCATGAAGAACGATTATCGTTGGAATCGACGACAATCTCATAGTGATCTTTGAAAGCTTCAAGAGGGGTAGGATTGTTACAAAGAGGCACATCACACATACTGTTAGGAATACCCTCGGGCACTCATTAGGATTTGACAAGATTCATTGACACTAGACTTTATTATACTTGTTGATTCAATTCTGGAATAGTGTCAGTATGATTCATATTCCAGTATGAGAGAGTCAACGGCTCCTTGGTTGATAAAAACAGGTTTGTGATTTCCATGGTATAGTCTCCTCGTTCATCATCATATCAAATGTAGATCTTCCAATATTGATCTTTAGCCGCTTGATCTTCCGCAATTCGCCTATCTTCTTCCTTCTTTTGCATATATTGACCAACCATATTGGTATGTGCTTAGTTACACATACCTTTTACCTTTTAAAACGAGCTTAAATGACTAAAAAGGTACGGAAAATACATTGTATATGCTGGTTTTTGTGTGTGAGTATGTGCAGGTAGAAGGATATCAAGAAAACGATAAAACAAAGGCAAAACCAAACAAAAACGAGCACGAGATTGGAAAGAGCATGAGAATTCAAGTCTGATGGTGGTATCATCTTTTATTGGTCTGGCCCGACACCATTTTATAATGGGTCAGACGACCCATTACTTTATTCTAATCAATGATATCAACTTTCAATTGCACATTTTATATAGTGAGCAAGCCCCAATTTTGAAATCATGGGATGCCAGCCCAAGATACGAATAACCATCAAACGAATTTAAATATATCATGAGGCCCAGTAAACAAGGTGAAGTGTGCTCATAAAATACGCTAGGAAGGATATATAGGTATCTTTTTTTTATATCTTTGTCTTATCTTTTTTGTTCGGAAGCAGATCATTTTTTCCAAGGGTATTTTTCTTCATTTTTTTTTTTCACTTTTTTCAATTGTGAAGCAGATTAGGTAGATACTGTTAGATGAGAATAAGAGAGCCGACATAGTTCATTTCTCTTGGACTCGTTCCGTATATTTTGTTTTTGTTACAACCATTTTTTAAAACATTCAATCGTACATTTTCTGTACTATTAATCGTATTCATTTATTTTTAGTGGCAATTTTTTTTACTATAAGCTTAGTTATTTCTTTCACTACTCTTTAGGATCCTTTCTTTTTATTCATATAAGTCGATTGTGATTTGTTCTTCTAAAATCTCTTGTCCTTTGAATTAATAACTTTGTTTATTGACGGATTTTAGTAAATCAACTTTTGGCATCATGAGTTTTAGTTTGAAATTCAGTGACTTAATATATTGTTTAAAGTTTGTTGTTTACTTTGAAACTAGTCTACTCATTAGCATTTTTACTTCATAACTTTCTTAAATCCCTTAGTAACGTTGCTTCTTTTTCTTTAAAAAAATCTCAAAGTAGATCATCTTCATTCGGCTGTCTTTCTCTTAAATTTAGAAATTTGGTGATTGAGTTGCAAGTATGAAGGTATCAAGAAAATATATGGGTATTGAGCTCGGATATGGGTTATTTTGGTTATTGTTGTGAGACATTGTATCATCTTGCTCATTGTTAGCGAACTTGGTGACCTCTACTCCTTTTCTTTATCTATTTTATTTCATTATGTTTAGCTTATTTATTATTATTGTTGTTTTATATATTGTCTTTAGCGTAGTTGTGAAATATTGCGAGTAGTTTGTAGCTTATTATTTTGTTTAGAAAATTATGCTTATGTTTATTAGTTTAATTGAGGTTAGTTTAGTTGGTATGAATAGCGAGTAGTTTATTTTTATGCTTGTTATGTAAATTGGTGTTTAGTGAATTAAGTGTGAAATTTAATAAGTGATTAGTGATTAATAATTTGTAAAAATTATTTAGTCTATTTAGTTGAACGGGCATAGCGTAAGATTAAGTAGGCATTAAATTAGAGTAATTAATTTTCGACGATAAAAGTCGTTTTCAATATTAAGCCAACGTTTTGAGGATTCGATTTATTAGACGGAAATTAGTTAATCATTAAGATCGAAAATTTCACACTTAAGATTCTAAACACTTTTACTTGACAAGCATTTTTTTCTTTTTATATTCTTCAATCTTATTAGCTTGTTTAATATTCGTTTAATCTAGTTTAGTAGTTTTAATTTTAGTTTAAATCGGAAAAACAAAAAACTAATTCGATAATACCAAGCATTCAAACAAAACGCCTCGTTGTTTTTCTATTATCTCTCGTTTGGGATTTGACACTCGAAAGATAAACTATTACTTTTCCTAAAGTAATTTTCATATCTAAGGGGTTATTCGATATTCTTTTACTATTATATATAAAATATTATAATATATATATATCTATTATATATATATATATATATATATATATATATATATATATATATATATAATTTATTTATATTTATATCATTATGAATCAGATTTTTGGCACGCTTTTGGCCGGGAGAGGTGTACGATCTACAGTGGTGTTTGATGTTTGTCCCTTTGAAGTCCTTTCATTCGGAAAGTATATTTTCGTACTTATTAAAAATATAATAAATCCAAAAGATATTTTCTTTTTCATTTTTATTTTTTTTCTTTATCTAATATTAACAAAATCCAAAAATATTTTTATTTTTATTATCTTTATAAAAAAATTTCCAAAAATATTCTCCTTTATCCTCTTATTTCATTTAATTCTTATTTTCTCGACCCTCTTATCCGTTTAATTCTTTCTTATGTCTTCGTTTAACCAACGCGGTTGCTACGGGTGTGGAGGCCCGTTAGACGATTTTCTTTATCGACGGTGAACTTGCGAATGGTGTGAAAAGCAACTCTTAAGATGAGATTTTGTTCGTTTTGAATTTCAAGAGCTGGGAAATCATTTCTATTTCTGATTCAATTCCGAATTCTTTGATTATCTCTCAATTTTTTTACTATCCTCCAACCCCAGTACGAGACATATTCTTGTGAGTTATGTGGAAACGATGCCCATTATGGTTACGATTGTCCACCACAAGTCCCGTTTGTCTACAATCAGGACCCGTGTTTCAATCAAAACTTTGATTATTTTCCACAAACTTCACCAAGTTTTCACAAACATATCCTTGTTGTGAAGATTGTGGGGGTCCTCACGAGACTTTTCAATGTCAACCGATGAATTATTACGAACCTAATCCGTTTTATGATTCTAATTATTCTGGTTTTGACCAAATTGAATCCCCGTAATTTCCCGTCATTCATCAACCTCCTCAAGAAACGAGTGTGGAAATGTTGCAATCTAAAGAAGACTTAATGATTTCTATAGAAACCTTTTTAAAGAAATTTAATCGTATATCTTTTAGAGAAACGCCAAAGGTTTTATTACTAGCTTGGGAGAAATTTTTCAAAATTAAGCATAGAGAAAAGCAACATCCTCTAGAAGATATACAAGAATTGATTCGTAAACTTCTTGAAGATGTGCAAAATATAAGTGAGGAGCTGGCAGAGTATATTAATAGTCCGAGTTAGAGTCGTCCTGCCTTTTACTTAGATGATAACGAGGAGTATACTATTGCAATCACACCGAAAATTACAACTGATGAAACCCAATAACTCTCTAGGTATGGGGGATGAGGCATTTGACACTATTTCGGGCAACGGAAAGGGAAGAAGGTAATAATGTTCTAGTGTTGAGAGAGAACCTTTTTCACCAATCCCAAGAGAGTCCGAGGTTACTTCCGATAATGAAAGTGAGTGTGATGTGCCCGTTGATGATGAATCTTCTCTGACTTTTACGACTTTCTCGAATCCTCTCTTTGATTCTGACAACAATTTTTCCTCTAGTGACGACGAGTCATTTTCTGATGAGGACGTTCCAAAGGAAATTTATTGACCCCCTTTTTTGATGAAGAAATCATTGCTGATAAGATTGATTGCTGTTCGATCATTTCTTCTCATAATATTTGATTCTCTTCTCGGAGCTGTTCTCTCGGTGAACTCGCTCATATTGATTTAATTCCACCAGGAATTAATGAAGACAACCTTGATCCGGAGGGTGATATTCATCTAGTTGAGAGGTTGCTTTATGATAATTCATCTCCTCGCCCTTCGTAAGAGCTTAATTCTACCAAGTCTTTCCCTCCATCTCATATCCCCGTTGAGGATAGTGACCCTTTTATGGAGGAGATCGATTTGTTTCTTGCTTCTGATGAATCAATACACCCGTGCGTATTGTTAGAGACTACTCAGGACTCGAGGGATAATATTTTTCTAGAAAGATTGCTTCTGATGTATCCCACTCCCCATTCAGGGATCATTCCTTCTATGGACACATGTGACTTTCCCCTTTGAGGATCACCATGATCTTGACTTCACATGTGTCGTCCGAGTTTTTCTACCCTTCTTCACCTATCCGGTGACTTCTTCATCTCTTCTCTCCTCCGGGAGTGAAGACACAATTTTTGACCCCGGCATCTCCATTTATCATTCTTTTATGCCGAATGTGTCTCATCGGTGTGGAACTTTTCAGAAAAATCAATGTGTATCCAAACACTTGAATGAAGTTCGTACAGAGATTTTATCTTCTACTTTGCTCCCTCCATGGACAATGGAATTTAGGGTCGAGTCCGGCTCAAGGACTGGTTAAACAAAAATAAGCGCTTCGGGGGGTTGGCAATCATGGCTTATCCTAATTATTAATTAATAGTAGTATTAATGAATAAGTGTTTTTGTTGTTGTGAGGAGGCTCGCCTCTACCTTTCTCGTGTTTTCGTTGTTTTGTGAGATATGTCAAGGATTGTCCGGATTTTTGAAGCCTTCGTGCTCGTGGTTTTGCCTTCGATCCACAAGAGCTCAAATCTCAGCTTCATTTGGAAATCAATATCAAAATCTTATCGGGATAACGTTTATCTTTAGCATACTTAATAAACGGCTTAGATTTACTGTCGAGACCATTCTTTAAACATTGAGGACAATGTTTAATTTCTATGTATGGGGGGTCTATCGATTTGTTATGCCTACAGTCGTTGTTCTTTGGCGTAATCTGTTGTTTTTACCAAAAAATTCGTAAAAAATACCTCAAAAGAATGAAAATAAAATTAAAATTTTTTCAAAATAAAAAAAAGTGTTTTGTTATAATTTTTGACTTTTTCCTTACTGGGTAGAATAAGATAAATTTTGACCCTGAAGCGAGCGTGGTTGTTAAGCTCTAGCTTTTTCCGTACGTTTAGACTCAAGCATTCGTTTGGAAAATTTCGAAGAACGAAAAATGATAGAGTTAAATTCTGAGTTGGATGTCTAAACAAGGTTATTTGGAAATCTTTAAGAGCTCATGTATGTAATTTTGTGGCTTTTCTCCCATAAGCTCCTACCGGACTAATATTACGTGCTTATTTTTGAAATTAACTTAAATCAACAAGTTTTGGATGTAGTCGATTCCAATATATTATTGTCTTAGTTCAAAATTTATACTTAAATTTTTCAAAAAGAAGAGTCTTCTCTATATATAGTGAAAAGAAGTAAAAAATGATAAGTAATAAAATATAAATGTGGCTGATAAAGTTCTGCTGCATCTTGCGGCTCACAACCGATGTTACTGGCCTTCTAAAGATAGCGCCATTGTAAGAATAATAATCCGAGACTGATAAGTTTGCGCATCTTGCGGCTCACAATCGATGTTGCAGCACTTCTAAAAGGTCGAGGGTTACAACTGTATCAATGTTATATTTAATATTAAGTGTGAATTAATAAATGTAAGATCTTTTTTTGTTAAATTTAAATATTCTTTTGAACTTTGACTATTTCATTTTAAAGGTTTATAAATAAGCTATGTTTTTAAAGGGAAACTAGAGTTTTTGAAACTAAGGGTCGTGAGTCCCAATACTGTCTCTGTGGGGTGTCAACATCCTGGTCACTTAGCCCGCAAAGGTTAGGATTTTCTTGTGCTCGAGACGAAAGTCGCTACATGGGATGATCTCGCCTTCAAACTCATTATTCTTGGGTGGAACGTGAAGCATATAATTTTGCAAAACGTTGATCCATGGTTGAAATTCAAAATGGCACATTCACCTAAGATATAATAATTGTCGGGAGTGAAAAGTTCACAAGTTGCAAATATAAGTAGTGTTAGCATCTTAACTGATATTTAACGGCAAAATAAACCCAAAAAAATAAATAAAACAAACGGTGATTTCATTTTAAGCTTGGTTTTGAATGAGTGAAAAGTCAGGAATGATGAATTTATCCGTTGGACATCTATAGATTATTCTATAGGCGCTTCTTATTCTATGACCCTAAAGTTATAAAAATAACGAAAGTCAAATATGTTAGTTAGTTGCTTAAAAAGAAAAGTACAAAAAAATGAGAAAAAGAAAAAAATATAAAAATATTAGTGGTAGTTAGTGTAAATATATAAAAAATGGTAAAAACGGGGATTTTTAAACCTTTTGATTCTTTAATTCCCCTCGATGAAAACTTAGCTACTTTTTGAGGTAATTATTTAACGGTAATTAGTCAAGGGGGATTGAGATTCTTGGTTTTCTAAAGTGTTTACTTATGGCATTGCGTGAGGACATGACAATATCTTAGTATGGGGGATTTTGGTATGTGTTTAATTACACATACATTTTACCTTTTAAAACGAGCTTAAATGACTAAAAATGTACGGAAAATAAAATGTATATGCTAGTTTTTGTGTTTGTGTATGTGCAGGAAACGGATATCAAGAAAATGACAAACAAAGCAAAATAACGGACAAAACTCGAGTACGAGATTGGTGACAAAACACTTATTTTATTTTTGAAAATTTTTAAATTTTTTCATTTTTTTGAAATTTTGGTGGTAAAAACTGGATTACATGAAAACAACGGCTGCAGGCACAATCAAATCGATAGATCCCCCATACTAGAATTAAACATTGTCCTCAATGTTTTAGAAGGGTCTCTATGTAAATCCTAAGCCGTTTATTAAGTATGCTTAAAGATAAACGTTAGTCGGTTAGATTAGGATATTGGATTTCCCAAATGAAGCTGAGGATTTAAAGCTCGAGTGATCGAAGGACAAAAACCGCGAGCATGAGAGGCTTCAAAAATCCGGGACAATCCTAGACAATCACAAAAACACAAGCAAACGAGAATGGAAAGAGGCAAGCCTCTCACAACAAAAAAAAACACTTATTCATTACTACATAATATAATTATGATAAGCATGGGGTGCCTCCCACGAAGCGCCTATTTTTGTTAACCGAGTCTTGAGCCTGACTCGACCCCGAATTCATTGGTCCATGGGGGAGCAAGTGGAAGATAAAATCTCCATCGAACTTTCATTCAAGTGGTTTGGATAAACATTGAATTTCATGAAAGTTCCACTCCGATGAGACACACCCGGCATAAAAGAATGATAAATGAAGATGCCGAGGTCAAAAATGGTATCTTCATTCCCACAGGAAAGAAGATATGGAGGAGTAACGGGATACATGAGAAAAAGAAGAAAGATCCATACAACATATGCCAAAAGAGGAGATTGGTCAGCCTCGAATGGTAAATTCACATTTGTTGTAGGAAGAACGTTCTCACGAATCTCGGAGTCAACAATACTAGTCAACTCACCAAGATCGGTCTCACTCTTAAAATAGAAACAATCATACTCCGGTGGAGATATGATGTGAGCAAGTTTACCAGCGAACTCCTCATGATAAAAGTCACTCCTATCGGCAGGAGGAAACGAATCGATCGAAAGATCAAAGATGAACGAATCATATTTAGGAAGAGAAAAATCAGCATGAGTAGTGGTACTGCCACTACTCTTCTCTTTAATATGATCGTCATCGAGATTGAAAACTTTATATTCTGGAAGAGACAAATCATACTAATCTCTTCCAGATTAAAGCAAAAAGTTTCAGATTCGGGTAAAGAATTATCAAAGGTGTTAGTCTCCTCCAAGAAAAAGTTAAGAGATGTGGAGGAAGACTTGATCACAAGATCGGAAGATGGAGGTGGATTAGAATTCATTGCTTCGATCTTAGCAATGAGAAGATTGATTTTCGATAATTTTTCACGAAGAACATCGTCCTCAATCTCTCCAACTTCCGGGACAACAATCTCCACCTCCTCTAAGCTAACAATCTCAGCATCAGGAGGTGATGCATCGACATAATTGATATCCTCACCGTAGGGAGAATCGTCATCACTTGAAGTAGAATCATCATTGAAATCGACGACAATCTCAGAGTGTTCTTTGAAAGCTTCAAGAGGGGTAGGATTGTTACAAAGAGGCACATCACACATCTTGTCGGGAATACCCTCGGACTCACTTGGGGTCGGGACAAGGTTCTCGACACTAGACTTTATTACTTCGTCCGATTCCGTTGCCGGAATAGTGTCAAGATGCTCATCCTTTATTATGAGAGAGTCAACGGGCTCCTCAGTTAATAAAACGGGTGTGACTGCAATGGTATAGTCCTCGTCATCATCATAGCAAATGGGAATCTTCCAATATCGATCTTTAGCCGCTTGATCTTCCGCAATTCGCCAATCTTCTTCCTTATTTTGCATATATTGACCAACCATATCACATATGGATGTCATTTGCTCCATGATTTTATTTTTAGAATTTAGAAGCTCATATTGAGCATTGAAGATTGGATGATTGACGGTATATTGCGGGGGTTGAAATTGGTCAAAGCCGAAAGAATTATAATCATAGCAAGAATTTTGCTCATGATAATAGTCTTCATTCATCGGTTGACATTGAAAAGTCTTATGAGGACCCATGCAATTTTCACAACAAAGATATTGTTGTTGAAAATCATGAAAATCTTGCGGGAAATTAAAATCTTGATTGTAACACGGTTCCGGATAGATAAACGGAACTTGAGGTGTACAATAGTGACCATAACGAGCATCGTTCCTGCAAAATTCACAAGACATAGGAGGTTGTGGAGGTGGTTGAAAACGTTAGGAGAATCATCAACAAAGTTAGGTTTTGAAACGTAAGGTAATCAATTTTCTTTTTTGGAATAGCACGTCGGATCAAAACTTGGCAAAGTTTGTGGGAGCTCATCAATGGTTTGATTGCATGGTTCCGGATTATAGATAATCGAAGCTTTCGGTGGATAAATTATAACCAATATGAGCTCATTCCCAAAGACTTACAAAGTGCATTGTTGACAAAATATTCCATCTAACGAAACCGAAAAGTTTAGAATTATAAAAATCTTGGTTCATCGGTTGACACTGAAAAGTCGCATGAGGACCCCCGCAGTTTTCACAACAAAGGTATTGTTGTGGAAAACTTGGTGAAGTTAGTGGAAAATTATTATCGAAGTTTTGATTGTAACAAGGGTCCGGATTAGAATTAAACAGAACTTGTGTTGGACAATCGTAACCAAAATGAGCATCGTTTCCACATAACTCACAAATATTCGTCTCGTACCGGGGTTGTGGAGGGTAGTCGGAAAAATTTTGAGATTCATTGAAAGAGTTTGGATTTGGATTATAATCGAATGAATTTCCATCTCTTGAAGCGCAAAATGAACAAAATCCTCCTCTTAACGGGCCTTCACACCCACAACAAGTGACTGGCTTTCCATCACCATAAGTGCAATTTAAACAAGTTCCAAGTAGAAGATTAACACCACACTGCGAACATGTACATATATAACAATAAAAGCCATCACATGGTTGTCCACACCCCGTACACTCACGTTGGTTAAATGACGTCATAAGAAAGAATTAAACAATATAGAGGATAAGAAGAAAGAATTAAATGGATAAGAAGAAAAAGAAGATTATTTTTGGTTTTTTAAGCTTTTTAAACAACATATTTTATTAAAGGACAAAACGAGATCGAATAACTTAAACCTAATAATCAACAAGCTTCACGGTAGCTCTCTAAAAGTGTTTAACTTTCAAAGGTGAGCCGTATATCGCAAGTGACACAAAAGGCAAGTTTTTGAATCTTTGGTTTGGGAAGTTATTAATGGATAATACTTCAGTTGAAAGTATTATATGTTGGTGTTCTTTTACCAACTTGGTAATTTTTATTTCTTTTTATAGACAATGTTTTTATTTTGCTTTTATATAGAAGAAAATGAAAAATATTTTTGTATTTTTATAAAGAAAAATAACTTCACAAGGAAGGTTCTTCAAGGCTCGAACACAAACAATCTCGTAAAAATTGCTACACCTCTCCCCGGAAACGGCGTCATTTTGATAAACGTCAAACGTGTGTCGTAATAATATATAGTATATCCCGTCAGATAAGACAATTACTTTTAGAAAAAATAATAGTCTATCTTCCGAGTGTCGTTTTCACGGCGAGAGATGAGTTGAAATTCATGAGAATGTTTCGTTTGGTGCTTGAATGACAAATATTTTGGTTTTTGTTTTAAACTATTTTTATACTAAAATTGATATAAATGACAAATATGCTTGCTAAGTGACGTGAAATGTTCCTTAAGTGCGGGCTTAGGTTTAACGAATAAAAATCCTTAGAAAACAAGTTTCAAGAAATTAAATGACAAGTTAAGTAAAATGCTCTTTAAAAAATAAATGACAAGTATTAAAAATGCATTAAAAGTAAATGACGGAATATAAATTGGAAAATATTAATGACTATTAATTTTTTTTAAACCTTTTTAAACTCGCACTTAAATTCCAAATCACTAATCACTTAGCAAACACACGTAAACTACTCGCTACTCATATTAATCAAATAAGTAAACATAGCATTTAATGACAAAAATAAATCTATACTAATTAATTGAAAAAAAGAAAGAAAATGGAACCGAATTGGAGACCCGCAAATAAACGAATACCACCTGATTTATTTAGCTAAAACAAATAATTAAATTCAGTCTAGCTAAATAAACCCTTAAGCTCCGCGCCTCGTGAGTAGTCTGGTACCAAAACAAATAAAACAAATATAAATGGTTAAGAGATATAACAAATGTAACATTCACAGTGCTAGTAATCGAAACTCGAGGACTAAAAAAACTTACACTAATCCAACGCAGGCCCAATTTAAACAATCAAACCAAATGAAGGCTCTACAATTTTCAAATAACTTAGGCCCAAATGATTTGAGCTAATACGAGAATGAAACAAATGAGTTTTCATTATTTCATTTAGCAGATAAGAACTTAAGCTAACAATAATTTTCAAACATCTCAAAAGTGAAATGGTGAATCACGAATAAGCAACTAGTGGAAACCTTATTAACCGATGTTTTGTGTTGAGCTTGAAACAGAACTATAATCGAATGATACCCAATAGTTGAATTAACATATAAGCACTAGAAAATTAGATCGAAACTTTCTATTATGTATTGAAAAAATGGTAAAACGCATTTTATAAGCTGTTTAGACTTTGAAACTAAAGAAAATAATCAATTTTCACACGAGAATCTAAATGAGTTTCATAACTAACGAGGATATTAAACTAAAAAAAGCTACAAAAGTTATTCACTAGCAATTTAAGCTCCCTTCCGACCAAATAAGCAAACCGAGATCTCCAACGAATTTTAAGCCATTAATATATATACACATTCAAGGTGGGAAACGACGTCGTTTCCCACACCTTGCTACAGTGACTTTTTTGGCCCAATTTATTGGGCTCCCGCTTTGGGCCGGCCCATTTGACTTTTTTTTTTCTATTTCTATAACTAGGCAACTTAAAAAAAATTGTTCAGTACAAAATTACAAACAGTACTTATTTATTCAGATGGAAAAATATCGCGGACAAGAGACCAAACACATAAGCCATATAAAAAAAAGAAACTATTGCCACATATAATTAATTTTTTTTTCTCGGCACAAAATAATGAAAAAAAATTAAAGAGTTGATTTATTTGATCAAAAAACACCACGACACGGGACGGCAACAATAGCGCACAAAAACATATTACAAAAAATAAATAAAAACGAGTCGTTTTGAAAAAGCTTGCTACAGTGCTCACAGTAACGCCCAATTGGGCTTCACTTTGGGCCTGACCATTTGACTTTTTTTTTTTTTTGGTTTTTAACTTTTCTATCACTAGGCACTTAAACAAAAAAAATTTGTTCAGTACAAAATTACAAAGTACTTATCTATTCAGATAAAAAAATTTCCGCGACATGAGACTAAAACATAAGGCCCATATGAAAAAAGAAAACTATTGCACAAAAAAATTAAATTTTTTTTGTCGCATCGCAAGAAGAAATAAAGAAATTTTTTATACAGAGTTGATTTACTTTGATCAAAAAAAACCCCACGACACGACGCCCAAATAGCCGCACAAAAAACAAAAAAACACAAAAAAAAAACAAAAAACATAACGCCACATCACACGCGCGGACAATGCCTTAAAAAAACACCAATCATCTATGATAAAGAAACACAGCCACGCAGCATCGCGCGGGCAACTATGCTTGTATTTACAATTCGAGGTTGAAAACGACGTGTTTTCAACGTACATGCTACAGTGCTACCGAGTAGAGTAACCGGCTTGGGCCGGCCACTGACTTTTTTTTTTCTATTTCTATTCCTATAACTGGCAACTAAAAAACAAAATTTGTTCAGTTACAAAAATTACAAAAGTACTTATTTATTCAGACGTTTTGAACCGCTTGCTACAAGTGGCCAGGAAACCAGCCATTGGCTCCCACTTTGGCGGCCAATTTGACTCAACTAGTGGAAACCTTATTAACCGATGTCTATTGTGTTGAGCTTGAAACAGATCAATAATCGAATGATACCCAAATAAGTTGAAATTAACAATAAGCACTAGAAAATTAGATCAAACTTTCAATTAAGTATTGAACAAATGGTAAACGATTTTATAAGCTGTTTAGACTTTGAACTAAAGAAATAATCAATTTTCACACGAATCTAAATGAGTTTCATCAACTAAACGAGATCTAAACTAAAACTCTTTAATAATCTAAAATCTAAACGAAATAAGCACTAAAATAATCGAATAAGCAAATAAGCTAACAAAAAGTTCATTCTAGCAATTTAAGCTCCCTTCCGACCAAATAAGCAAACCGAGATCTCCAACGAATTTTAAGCCATTCTTATTACATCATCAGAATAAGCTTTTAAAATAAGCTAGTACAATAAGTAACAAAATTGAAATAAACTATAACAAATCTTAAATAAGCTAAAAAAAACAAAAAACTAAAAAAAATAAAAGACTAGACTTTATATGAGGGGAGCGAGTGGTCTTATAAAGCCTCCAAGGGGTGAAAAACGAAAATATTGTCCAATCATTCCCTTCTTGAGGAGCCAATCATTGGCATGTAAATGTGTTGCCTCGGATCGTGATAAAAACAATAGGATCGAGCCGTCGATAGAGCTCCACGTGTTTTATTTTCTTGGCTTAACATCAACGCATTCACTACGTCCATTGGATTATTTATGCATAGAATTGGAGAGATAAATGAATTGCATAGCCACGTGGCCTCCTCCCATTCGCTCATTCCATTGATAGTGCAAGGTCATGTGACAATTTTTTTGATTTAATTGGACCTCACGTGACCTGATGTCACCACTTCCATTTATTCTTCATTTTGTGTATTAGGCTTAATAATAATATGGGCTGGCCCGGCCCATTAAAAGGGTTACGGGCTGGCCCAATAAAATGCGAGGGCACCGTTGGATTCGTTTTCTCGCGCTCTTTCCACTGGTATGTTCGAGGACTTTCCGCGACTTCATCTTAATTTGAGTAATAATTAAACTTGTCCATTTTGAGCCCGATATTGCACCGTTTTCAATCCTTTTTACCTGCAAGACATAGAAATACCAAACAAACATATTTGCAATAAAATAAAGTATATTTTAGTATTTTTAGTCCATTTTATAGAGTTTTACGGGTTATAAAAGATGTGTATTTTAGCGCTCATCACCTACATTCAAACTTATATTTTGCAGTAGTAGTATTTCTACATCTTTTCTAAATGGTTGCCGATATGCCCACTACTGAATTTATAGAATTTACAAATTATGCGCTTTTGCAATGGTTTGTTTTGATGAATATTTATTCAAAGAAGAGTTTGCAAAATACTTACTCTATCCAGAGCGATCAATCCAACATGATTTCCTGATTTTATTTTATCTGCAAAAACTATATGATTTTCAGTGTGTAAAATTCATTGCAATTCTCTCCACGTGCAATGTCTTAAGAGTTGTTTTTTATGTATAACAGACTCCTGCAACGGAAATGGCATGTTGAAGGAGTTTCCATGGGTGCTCATACCGCTAACGATATCATCGTTAAGGTTTGATCCCAAACATTGTGCTTCTTCATGAATTTCTCAAAAGTCTTATGCAATTGTTCTAATGCATGAAAGTTTGTAGGGGAGTGCACGTGCAGGAAACGACAAAGGGTGCAATTACGACTGTGGGGTGTGCTGGGAAGTGGTTTTATGGGTTGCCATATCACCCAGAGGTAAATGTTTTATATGAAGGAAAAACTTGCAAACAATCTGTGAAAGTGGTTAACTGGTCAATGGGGTAAAAAAATACATTCTGATATTGTTAGTGTCATCAAACACGATATACTTTCTATCTAGAAGATACAAATCTCGACAAAGACAAAAAAGTTCTGGTGGGTTTGCTAAGTTTTGAAAAGATGTTTGGTTGAGGTGACCGAAACACATTTTAAAAAAAATAAGCACCCAACCTCAAAATTTGTTTTTTTCAGGTTCTTGGGGTCAAAAGAATGAATCTGGGTGTGGTACGAAAGGAACGTCAACTGAGGCTGTGTGGGGTTTAAAGAAACCAGAAAAAGAAACAGAAAAGGGTTTGCGGTCCGGTTCTTGGTGTATGGTATTCGCTATTTTATACATACCTTTTACCTATAAAAACGAGCTCAAATGACTAAAAATGTACGGAAAATACAATGAATATGCTTGTTTTTGTGTTTGTATATGTGCAGGTAACGGATATCAAGAAAGGGACAAAACAAAGGCAAAACCGGACGAAACCGAGCACGGGATTGGAAAGAGCACGAAATTTCGAGTCCGACAGTGCTTTCATCTTTTATTAGGCCGGCCCGACACCATTTATATGGGTCGGACCGACCCATATTATCTTAAGCCCAAGACTTATAGCAATGCAATATGAGCTTGAATAATCCCAGCCCAAGACCAATATATATTCGGCCCGCTTTGTGAATAATCACCATTTGGCCCAACTAATTCAAAGGCCCACTTAACTTGAATTATAGAATCAAGTTGCAAACAGCAAAGAAGCACAAGTTGAATGCAAATGAAATGAAGTCACGTGCTTCTTATTAATTCAACACACGTCACGTGACCGAGCACTACCAAGGAAAGAGCAAATGAGCATGCGACACGTGGCATAGCAAGTGGTATATCTTCTCAATTCAAATTTTGCAATAAGGAATAAAATGTAAATACCAACGAGACAAAATTAAGGCTAGAAAATAAGTCCAACCAAAGAGTCCAACGAGGCAGTCCAAGCAAAGCTGGAAATCAAAATTATCGAGGATCATTATCCGTTGAGTGTCAATGATTGGCTGATTTATTACAAAATGATGGAACAAATTTTACACTTTACTTCCCCCTCACCTGACTCCCTAAAAATCAAAACGCCCACCCTCCGCACGTAGAGGGAGTTTTTTCATTTTATTTTATTTAGTTTAAGTCTAGATATAATTTTATATCTTATTTCTTTTTTTGTAATTTGCTTATTTTAGATTTTATGCTATTGTACGAACAGCTCTATGTCACAAGCTATAATTAATATAAGTTTTAATGATTTTGAGAGTATTAAAAAGTGGATTATACAACTACAGGGTTGCAATAAGCATTATTCATACTTGTTGGATATATATTTTCTTATGCCTTTAGTTCATATACTAAGTTCATCTAAGTTCATTCTTGATAGATTTATTCCAAAACGACTTTAAATATCTGCATGCATATCTTTCTTATCTACAAGTTCATAGTAGTTGAAATACGAGCGAGTACTTTATATCATCCTGTCAGTACTTAAGGGCATAGGGAGGCTATCCAAACATTTCCTATAACTAAAGAGATTTTTTTCCACTATCTTGAGCAGTTTTGGTGGTCCGAAGATAAAGAGGGTCGAGTTTATTAATGTATTTAACTCCAGTGCGTCTTGTTTTTGAGAACGAGTTGTTTCGCTCAAGATTATGAATAATTGTTTGAGTTTTGTCTACACATTACTTATGCTTGTTCTAACTTTATAGCATGTATTCTGATTTAAGACACTGAGTACTACGAAATCTAAGTATTATAAAAAAACATTTGGTGTTTTGATTATTTACAAATGAATTTTCCCTTCGCTCACATTTTTTCTTTCTGTATTCATTTGCTCTGTGCGAACTGACTTTCATAATGCTGGGAGGGGGGGGTATTTTTAGGGGTTTGAAAATTACATAAAGACTATTTTTTTAACATCGAGTAGTCTCGAAAAGGTTTGACTCAGTCTTTATTTTATTTATATCATATTTAGATCGACTCACGACAGCAAGAGTCAGGATCTCTTCACTATCCGGGGATGAGTCTTGTGCTTAGGATCAATTGAGCTTTTTGTGGTACATGGGATTGGTCAAAGTAGGTCTTCCATTAAATTTAGAGCATTTGGGTGCAAACATTTGAATGGTTTGGAATTATTTGACCTCGTTTGTAAACATATTTTCATTCAGAAATTATATATTGGTGTTCCATGGAAATCATTTTGACAATCAACTTATATGTTCTACCCTAAGTTCAAATCACGTTCATTAACCTTAGAGTTTTCTCCTTGACTAGACCATCGTAATGATGTACCAATGATTAAAAGTACATCTGTTTTGACAAAATCAATCGTTGTTTTGCTTTCTGGATATCGAACAGAAAAATTACCCCCCCCCCCCGTATGCCTAACTTTTAAACATTCTATGTATGTCAATGTCCTTTTGAGGTAATAGTCCTAGAGTTTCATTAAACTTACTTCAATTTTGTCATAGTCATACTATACGATCATTACAAGCCTTGTACTTCTCAAACTCAGTCTGTTTGATTTTGAAGAGCAACAAACAAACTTATCCCTGATACTATTAGATTCTCCTAGGGTTTCTACACTAGTTTTCCTTCCGCAAGAATGATTTGCACTCAGTTAACTCTTGAGTCAATGTTGGCATTTTGCTTTTCTTTAATTGCTTTAGACATCATTCTATAGTCATCGACATCAAGAGCTTTTAAATTAGCAATTAAATTTAGCAAGTGCAACACGGCTCATCATCACATTTCTAGCATCCATTGTTGGTCATTCTGAAGATCATTATCACACATATCCGGTGAGTCAGGAATGACATTACTATCACCCGTTTCCACTGCACATGTGTTACTAATAGATTCAGATTGCTCAAAATGTTGTAAGTTATTGGCAAACACATTAGTATCAGTATCGTAGTGTACCTGTTCCAATGGCTCAGCGTCAGTGTCTGAGTCTGCATTAGGAACCTCTTGAATCTTTGCCATGTAACTGTAATGTGCTTCCAACTCTTGTTCATCAATTTCCTCATCCGTGTCTGCTAGCCAGTCAGATTGCTCTGCTTGAAGTTGAACACCTTTCTCAGCTTGTTTACACAGCAACATCTTTTCCTTGTGATACGTGGAGTCTCTAACCCGTTTTGGCTTTCTGCATTCCTTAGCATAATGACCAAATTCCTTGCAGTTAAAGCACTGTATCCCAGACTGTTGCACTACTGGACCACCTACAGTTTCCCTAGCCCCAACAACATTTATTGCCCTCTGATTCCCAAACTGTCCAGTCTGATTGTCATTCTTGTACCTTGGAGTAGTATCCACATTCTTGTTCCTGGTGTTTGAGGAAGTTCTGAGGTTGTTGTTGGTAGGTTTGTAGAGTTTCTTGAAGTACTTTGCAATGAGAGCCAAATTCTTCTGCATATCTTTATCCTTCTGAGCTTGTTCAGGATCACTGTCTTCTTCAGAAGCTGACTCAGATAGAGGTGTGATTGGTTTGGCTATCTCTTTGCCTTTGTATCTTGTAGCTGCATGAGATCTGGTTGGAAGTGAAGCTTTGGATGTTGGTGCATATGATTTGTGATGTTTTGGTGTTTGATAATAAGGATCTTGCATTGTTTGAGCAGTAGCAACAAGTGCTAATGGGTTAGCATTCTTGGCCATTCTTTCAGCACGGAGTTCATTAACTTCCTTTTGGTATTGTTTCAGAATGTCAAAGAGCTTATGATATGAAACTTCATCCAACTTGTGTTGTTGCTTCACAATCGTGACAAATCTTGACCATTCTGGTTGAAGTTGTTGAAGAAATTGAACATTGACTTGCATCGTTGCAACTGTCAAATTGTTTCTGATCATTTCATTCATCATCTTGTAGAATCTTGTGTAGTAAGACTCAATTGTTAATAAATATATATATATATATATAATATATATATATATATATATATATATACACTCATCACTTTTTAATAAAAAGTACTAACTTGTAAAAGTTTATAAACCAATGTATTTATAGCCAATTCAGCAAACTTATAAAATATTATAATTTTATATTAAATATAAAAAAATATATATAAATTATTCTACTTTTAAGAAACTATAAAACTATAATGTAACACATATACTAGGGAGCTTTTATAATTAGTGTTTCATTTTGGAATAACGTTTTGACGAGAGTTTGCTGATTTACCGATTTAAAGTGTCCTGGCCTCCTCAACTGTTTTACTACATGACCTATGAATTATGATGGCCCGAACAGTGATACGATATTTCCATAATAAATTCAATCAAAATGATATTACATTATGACATAAAACATATCTAATCAAACTAAGACTGGACATATTACCTAGGTTGTGTGACGAAGCCGTTACTTTCATTTCATATACTTTTGCCATCAATCAGATTTCTTGTACTGTTAAGGTGAGTTCATAGCCTCGCATTTCAATCTTTTAAATGTTTTATAAACCCCGCGAGGGGGATACATGCTATAAAACCATGAATGCAAAGTAATTTTTTTTCTATATGATATCCTGATTCATTATTGCCTAAGTACCTACTTTTGCCATTAAGACCCCACTATCATGAACCGTTAATTACTCGTCGGGGTAAGCGCGAATGCTGTGAATAGATCTATTTGGGATTGGGCTCCCCGTTGGTGTACCTATACTATCGGTAACCAATAGCACACATTTGAATAACTTTGCGGGTGTTTGGCAAAGACACCCGTTGGGGCAATTATTTGTGGTTATTAATTAACCTAAGTCTTCGGTGTGATGAGCTTAGGACAATAATATTATTTTCCATGATAATTGTACATGCATCCAATTATTACAAACTATGGGTGTATAACAACGTAACCCACTATTAAACTGCATTCAAACTACTTTACTTAAACCTATGAATTTCACTCAACCTTTGTGTTGACTTTTTAGCATGTTTATCTCAGGTAACTGAACATCTTATGGCACGGAGTGGCACGAACTTGAAGATGGCTAAACTGTTATCATTCAAACTTTATGTTTTCATGTAGATTTTGGGACCTCTGTTTGTAAAAACTCTGATGAAATAATGAATGATAACTTATCTTTTAAAAACGTCTCTTTCGAGTCGTTTTCTATGATTATGACTGTTGTACTATGAAATAATACCCCAAGATTAAATTCTGCTGCTATATGTCAAAAATGGGGGTGTTATAATTGGATAATCAGAGCACGTGAAATAGAGAAACAAGGATGAATAACTAACTATAACAACTTTTTCTTTTCTAGCCAAGAAAGTCCTTTGTGCCACTACATCTCCCGAATAGTATGAAAAGATAGATAACTATTATACTATTATATAAATAACTTATGTAATTTACCGCTGGGTTGTTAACAGAGTGATGTCGTCTCTCAACCATCTTACTTCCGGTATTGAGGATTCTTTTTCCTCCAACTTTCTTGACTTTATCCCGGCTTCCCCAGAATATGTCCCAGCTTCACCAGGAAAAACATATTCTAGCTCTTCAAACTCTTTTGGTGTAGTTCCAATGGCTTCACCAACTCTTTCGCTCTTTCATGATGATCCTTACATGAAAGTTATGCAAGCATTTTATGTTGAAAAATCACCTATCCCACCTCCAACTATCATACCTCAATCATCAATGCTTAATCCTAAAGAGTTCTTTCTTCCCGAGGAACTACTACCACCAAAGAAACGAGGTTGTGATCGATCATCCTCATCTACTTCTGCCCTACCTCAAGACTTTGAGATAGGAGAAAGCTCTCGTAAGACAAGTCTGGAACGTCACGAGGAGCAAATTGAGGAAATCTTGAATTATCTAGATGAACTTTCTCTCGACCATATTGAGTATATAAAAGACAAAATCGAAGGAATCGGAAAAGGTCGGGTGATCATCCAACAAGACTTTGACAATCTAGAAGCTGAACTCCAACAAGCTCGTGCTCAAATTTCTAAACTTCAGAAGAAGCAGATAGGAAATAACCACAAAATTTCTTTTCTCTGGCTCGCTTCAGAATTATTGATCTAGAACACATCATCAACGATATCCAGATTCGTCATCAACAAGATAAGGAAAGTCTTCTGAATGCCATCAATAAACTCAAGATCAGCCAAGAAGGACCATCGGACTATTAGATTAGATCTTAGTTATCACTTTTATCATAACCTAGCCACGGGATGTGTGGTATAAATAAAAACATTTGTAAAATCTTGACTATGTATAGTACAAAGGCAAGTTGTTCTTAATATAATACAATGGCAATCCCGTTCTACTTTGTTATTTCCTAATACCAATTCATTTACCTTATATCCTATATCATTGTCTTTACTTCATCATCATGAAATCAAACCATACCTTCTATATCAGATACTATGTTTAGAAATTATGATTTCAACATCACATTATAACAAACTTATTTATGAAACTTTAACAATACAAATATGCATTACATTTTTAAGACTTATGATATTATTCTTATTACGTGTTGTCTTATATTGATAGAATGCCTCCTAAAAGGATGTCAACATCTGAAGCACCAGCCATAACTCAAGCTGCCATCAGAAAATTAGTTGCTAACAGTGTCACTGCGGCTCTGGAAGCACAAGCTACAAACAATGGCATGTACTAAGTAATACCCAACAAAACACCGGACCTACTGGAACTCCTGTAGCAAAAACGGGAAACTATAAAGAGTTCATAAGCTGTCAACCTTTCTACTTCAATGGTACGGAACGATCAGTTGGCCTCATCCACTGGTCTGAACGGACAGAATCAATATTCTCTCAGAGCAAATGTACCGAGGAAAATAAAGTAACATTTGCTACTAGTACCCTTACTAATGATGCCTTGTCCTGGTAGAATGCATACGCCCCACCTATAGGAGTAGATCAAGCCAATCAAATCACCTAGATTGAATTGAAAAGGCTCTTAACAAACAAGTATTGTCCTCGAACTGAAGTCAGAAAGATGGAAGATGAACTTTACAATCTGATTGTAAAGGGAAATGATCTCAAACCTTACGTTAAAATATTCCATAAATTAGCAGTCATAAGCCGAACATGTATCTTAAACACCGAGAAACTCCTAGAAGCCTTTATCGGAGGATTACCTAGAAGTATTAAAGGAAATGTTATCGCCTCGAAGCCTCAAACTATAGAGGAAGCCATTAACATAACCCAAAGGCTAATGGATCAGGTAACAAAGCACACTCTGGTATAAGTATCAAGTGATCATAAACGAAAGTTTGACGACATAAGAACTTTCAACAACAACAACAATTACCGCAACAACAACAACTACCCGTACACCAACACCAACCAACACAATAATCACCAACCACAACAATACAGAAGGAAAGAAGCTGTCAAAGCGTATGCTGCCACTCCTGCTGAGAACAGTAGGTACGCAGGAAACCTCCCATTAGTGAGAAAATTGTGATCTACAACACACATGTGCTGTATTTGTTAAGTGAATACTTGCAACAAGGTGGGCCATTTGACCAAGAACTGCCAAAACAAGAGGCCGGCCACTGGAAGTAATCAGCTACCAGTGACGGTTATTTGTCATGCCTGTGGAGAAAAAGGGCATTATACAAATCAGTGCCAAAAGACCAACATCAATGCCCAGGGAAGAGCCTACATGCTAAGAAACAAAAATGCTCACCAAGACCCGAACGTAGTTACGGGTATGTTTCTTCTAAACCAACATTTAGCTAGAGTATTATTTAATTCTGGAGCAGATAAAAGCTTCATATCCATATATCTTGCCTCTATGCTAAATATCCCACCTATTACAATAGATACCTTTTACGATATCAAAATACCTAACGGAAATCTAGTAAGCACAAACAAGCTTGGATGGTTTATCTGCCAGGTGTAGCCACCATAACCTTACTAAATCAATCTTTCGAAATCGATCTCATGCCAATTAAACTCGGTAGTTTTGACGTCGTTGTTGGTTAGGATTGGTTGTCCAAGTATCATGCCAGAATTATCTATGACGAGAAAGTCGTCCACATTCCCATCAACGGTGAAATTTTAATCATCTGAGGTGATCGAAGTAAAACTCGACTAAGCCTCATATCCTGTATAAAAACCGAAAGGTATATATCCAGAGGATGTCAAGTTTTCGTAGCCCAAGTAATGAAAAAGAAGCCAGATGAGAAACGACTGGAAGATATCCCAGTAGTCAGAGAATTCCTAGAAGTTTTTCCTGAAGATCTACCTGGCCTTCCCCTCCTTCGTCAAGTAGAATTCCAAATCGATTTAATTCCAGGAGCAGCACCTATAGCCCGCACACCTTATAGATTAGCTCCTTTAGAAATGCAAGAACTATCTAACCAACTTCAAGAGTTAGCAGACCGAGGTTTTATAAGACCAAGTACTTCACCCTGGGGAGCTCTTGTCTTTTTTTATAAAAAAGAAAGAAGGGATCTTTCAGATGAGTTCAATTCCTAGTAGTTGAATAAACTTACTGTAAAGAATCATTACCCTTACCCAGGATTGATGACTTATTTGACCAACTTTAAGGTTCGAGTGTCTACTCGAAGATTGACTTAAGATCAGGTTATCATCAACTAAGAGTAAAGGATGAAGATATTCCTAAGACTGCTTTCAGAACAAGATACGGACACTACGAATTTCAAGTGATGCTATTTGGTTTAACTAACGCACCTGCGGTATTCATGGATCTTATGAATCATGTGTGTAAACCATATTTAGATAAATTTGTGATTGTGTTCATCGATGATATTCTCATCTACTCTCGTAACAAAGAAAAGCACGTAAATTATCTGAGAAGAATCTTGGAATTACACAAAAAGGAGAAATTATATGCCAAGTTCTCCAAATGTGATTTCTGGATTCATATCGTGTAATTTCTTAGACACTTAATTCATAGCCAAGGACTTCATGTTGACCACGCCAAGATTGAGCAGTTAAGAATTGGGCATCTCCTACTATACACACAGAAGTACGCCAATTATTAGGACTTGCTGGTTACTACCAGAGATTCATCGAAGGTTTTTCGAAGATTGCAAAGCCTTTGACTGAATTAACCCAGAAAAACTAAAAGTGCATCTGGGGAAATGACCAAGAGTCAGCTTTCCAACTGCTAAAACAAAAACTTTATGAAGCTCCAATCTTAGCATTACCAGAAGGAAATGACAATTTTGTTGTTTACTGTGATGCATCCCATCAAGGTCTGGGAGCAGTGCTAATGCAAAGAGAGAAGGTTATTGCATATGCATCCCGACAACTTAAGCCTAATGAAGAAAACTATACCACTCATGATCTCGAATTAGGAGTAGTAGTGTTCGCTCTTAAAATTTAGAGACACTATCTGTCACATCCCCTTAAATCACAACGCAGCGGAATACCACTTTGGGGTGCTACTTCATAGTATAAAGTACAAGTTACAGAAAACGACCTCAAAAACTAGAATTGCTTACAGATTACTTGTGAAATTTCGTTAATCACCTGGAAAAGTCAAATGTTATAGCAGATGCCGTTAAGCCAGAAGAATTGAATCAAACCACTTTGAGTTAGATCATTAGTTATGACCATTCATCCAAACTTACCCTCACAAATTCTCAAAGCTCAAACTGAAGCACTCAAAGAAGAAAACATCAACGCTAAAAACTTACGAGGAATGGACAAATCATTTAAATACGTCCTGATGGAACCCGATGTATCAAGAATCGAAGTTGGTTACCACTCTTTGGTAATCTAATAGACTTGGCCATGCATTAGCCCATAAATCGACCAGTTTTTCCATTCACCCAGGTCTGAACAATAATGTATCAGGATCTAAAAAACTCTATTGTGCCACCATGAAGGCAATCATCGCTGAATATTGGCAAATGTTAACATTGGCTCTAGAGTTAAAGCAATGTCAGAAGCCATCACGGCTTACAGGGTAATAAACCGGAGAGTTACTAATGTGGAAGTGGAGAGAATAACAATGGATTTTCATCACAAAACTACCTAAAACCTCAAACGATTCATGACACAATCTGGGTCATTGTCGATCGCTCTTATCAAATCCGCACATTTCATGCCCTACCCGAAGAATTTACAGTATGGAAACCCTTACAAAGGTTTATACATCAAAGAAATAGTCCTCCCGTCATGGAGTACCAATATTTACATCATCGATTCAATGATAGTCATTTTCACATCCAGATTTTGGCAATCATTACAAAGTGCTTTGGGTACTCAATTAGACATGAGTATGGCATATCATCCCGAAACTGATAGACAAAGTGAAAGGACCATTCAAACACTCGAAGACATGCTTCGAGCCTGTGTTATAGATTTTGGAAAAGGATGGGAAAAACACTTACCATTAGTAGAATTTTCTTACAATAACAGTTACCATGCTAGTATTAAGGGCAAACACCATATTTTGGAGGCACTATTTATAGTCGAAAAGTGCAGAGTCACCTGTTTTGTTGGGCCAAAGTTGAGATGTTCAACTTACAGGACCAGAAATAATCCATGAAACCACTGAAAAGATAGTGCAAATTTGACAACGCTTCAGATGGCAAGAGACCACAACGTCAAAGAAGTTATGCCAATATAAGACGAAAGCCTTTAGAATTTCAAGTTGGAGATCGTGTTATGTTAAAAATATCACCTTCGTAAAGTATCAACCGATTTGGAAAAATGAGGAAAGCTTAACCCCTCGTACACTTGGAACTTTCAAAATCGTTGAACGGATTGGCCCAGTGGCATATAAACTTGAGCTTCCAGAAGAGCTCAGTAATATCCACAGTACTTTCCACAGTACTTTCCACATTTCTAATCTAAAGAAATGCTTATCCGACAAATCCTTTGTCATTCCAATGAAAGAGCATTGACCCGATGAACAAACCAACTTTGTGGCAGAACCATTGGAGATCATGGATCGATAAGTCAAGCAACTGAAGCAAAGTCCATATTCCTTTAGTCAAAGTAAAGAAAAATTGGAACCTAAAAGAGGACCATAATTTAGGTGGGAACGCGAAGATCAAATTCGTGCCAAGTATCCACATTTGTTTTCAAACATCACTCTGGCATCCAACTAAATCTTGAGACAAGATTTATTTTAAGGGAGGGAGACTATAACAGCCTGTATTTTTCATCAATGTAATTATCCATCTATTATATATATACCACCTTTTTACAGGGAAAATTTTTGCTTTATCTCATTATGCAACGTAACTTGCATCTCTAAAGTAAAAGATCTCACGCAACCCTATCAATACTCATTTCTATCTATGTTTATATCATATAAACATCCTAATATGTCAAGTCTATATCTTAATATCATTTTGACCAAGTACATTATCTATTTAATGTACTTTTCAAAACGTTATTTCAAAACAAGCATTAAACGTTAACGTTTACATTAAAACCCTAATTATATGTAATGTATATATAATAAATATGAATAGGTGCAGCCTTTAAAGCAAGTGAACAAGTACAATACATAACATTTGAATATCATTTTTTCCTTCCTCCTAAATCAAGTACAACTTTCTAAAGCATCAATATACAAGCTAAACATACCTAAAAACCTAATTAAGTCATTTAAGCTCTAAATCATGTTTAAACTTTACCACCTTACCTTTAGCACAAGGTATAGAGCACTAATACATGACTTCTAAAACCCTAAACCTATAACCCTAATTGGTCCGAAAACCCCATAATTTAATTACCCTAAACCCTAAATGAAACCCTAAAACCCTAATTTCACTTAAACCTAAAACTAAACCCTAAACCTTAAAACTAAACCCTAAACTTAATCCTAAACCCTAATCCTTAATCCTAACATTAAACCTAATACTAAACCTTAATCCTAAACCCTAAACTATCACTAATCCTAACCCTAATCCTACATTTAAAACCCTAAACCAAAGCCAGAACCAAAAGCGACCTGCGACCCATTTTCACTCATTTTGACCCATTTTTAAACCAAGCAAGCTACCTAGCACCACCATGAATTCACCACCATGTCACCAAGCAGCTTACAAGCACCTCTATCACAACCCTTGGCCACCAAGAAATCCTTGTACACGCGACGGCATGATCCTTGTTCCCTTTTCTTTTCGCGGCTAAACCACATACCCCCCCACCTCTCTTAAGATATAATCTAGCCCAACCGATACTCATCACTACCTTCCTAATCAATCACCATATCAACCCTTGGTCCTACTCTAACATAAACTTGGCTACCAAGGTATATCACCATGCCTAATAAATAGGCAAAGACCCTCATTCACTTCAATCACCCTCAAATACTTAGCTCACTCTCAAATGGAGTTTCTAAACTCAGCAAGAAACGGTTAATTGAAGTTCCTTAAGCTCAGAATAAAGCCAATAATCAAGAAAAAGAAGCCTTGAAGTCCGTTCTCTAGCGTAACGAAACCTAAAAACCCCATTTTTTTGACCCATTTCTAGCTCAAGGTAACTTAGTTCATGTTCAATAAGCTTATAATCTGTATTAGAATGTTCATAATACTCTTAAGATCGTATATAAACTTCTGTTTGAAGCTTTGAATCCTCAAACCCATGTGTTTTTTATTAAAACCCTAAAAACAACCCGTTTTGATTTTCTAGCTAACGAATCTTTTTTTTAAACTTTTGTTATGTTAAAATATCTTATTTTAGCTTATTCTAATAAGCTATAACCTGTAAATACATTAAAATCCTAAAATAAGTTGCATGGCTTTTGGCTTGTATTTTGCAAATATATTCCATGCAAGGGGTATATATCATAACTTTCTGAAATTTATAACTAGAGGGGCTGAAAATGTCATTATTCCAAAGTTATAACTATAAGGATCTATCTTGCCAAGTTCTAAAGCAAAAGGTTTAAATTATATATACTTTATATATAAAGGACTAAACTTGTAAAAGTTTATAAACCAAGGGTATATATTGCCATTTTTGCAAACTTAAAAATATAAAATATAATATTTTTATATAAATTATAAAAATATATATTAATATTATAAAACCCGATTTTATTAAAACCCGACACATTAATCGTTATTAATCATCGATCGACGCATTATAAATCAATTACGTTATATATTTAACGTAATTTATCATCGACTCCATTTGAAGAAACTTAAAATACTTATCGTATTAACGTTACTTAGGGAAGCTTCTGTGAGGAGTTTCATTTGGGTATAACTTTTTGATGATTAAACGGATTTAACGATTTAAAAAAGTGTCCCTGGCTTCCTCAAAACGTTACTACATACACTCCGAATTATAATGCCCAAACTGTGATACAATATTTCCATAATCTAATAAATCAAAGTTAAACTTTATATAAGTTTTTTGAAACATAAACCATCACACTAAGACTAGACATATTACCCCATGTTGCGTGACGAAGCCGTTACTTTCACTTGATATACTTTTGCCATCAATCAGATTTCCCTGTTAAGGTGAGTTCATAGCCTCGCATTTTAAATCTTCTAATGTTTTCATAAACCCGCGAGGGGATACATGCTATAAACCATGAATACGAGTATTTGTTTCCAACTGTATGCTATTCCTGATAATATTATTGCCTAAGTCCTATACTTTTTTTGCATAGAGACCCCACTATCATGATTGTTAATTACTTTTCAAGTAAGCATGAATGCTAAGAATAGATCTATTTGGACTGTAGCTTCCCCGTGGTTTATCTATACTTCTGGTAAACCAAACGCACTCCATTTGAACATATGCGGGTGTTTAGAAAGGGCAACCCGTTTTGGGGCAACTTATTATAATTATAGATTATCTCAAGGTCCTCGGTGGCAAATGAGCTTACGACAATAATACTATTTTCTATAGATAATTGTACTCATGACCATTAATTATACAACTTATGGGGTGTATAACAAATAACCCACTATAAACTTATATTCAAACTGTTTACCTACAAACCACGAATCTCCACACAACCATTGTGTTGAAACCTTTTTAGCAGTTATCTAGGTATTTGAGCAACTTACGGCATGGGAGTGGTACGGACGTGAAGATGGCTACACTTTATCATTCAAACTTTATATTTTTCATATGTTGATTTTGGGAACCTCTGTCGTAAAAACTCTGATGAAATAATACAATGATAACTTATCTTTTAAAAAAGTCCTTTTGAGTCATTTCTATGATATAATTGTTGTACTAAGATATATACCCCAAATTAGCTTCCGCCGCTATATGTCAAAAATAGGGGTGTTATACATTGCATCGATCCATGATGGTTCGGTCATTGCTTGTTTGAAGTTCTTTGGTTCTATAGCAGTTAGGAAGGCATCAAAATAAACAGATCCACAACACCAAAGAATAAAAACACACAACAGACAAACACCAACACACTCATAACCCACCATACGCAACGGACACAACCAAAAACAACATGAAAAAACAAAATAAAACACAACAAACAAACAAAATAAAAAAAAACAAAAACAAATATACAAACATAAAACAAAAACAAAACACCTTTCGACTAAAACACAAAAAAACAACACAAAAAAAAACACACACGTCCAAAAAAAAAAAACAACCGACAACAACATAAACAACACCAAAAAAATCAAAAAAGAATAAAACAAAACAGGACTCTCATTCAACAACAAACAACACCACAAACACCAAACAATAACAAAAACAACACATACACATGGCAGAAACAACCACAAATAAGAATCCACAACACAAAAACAAAACACCAAAACATCAAACATACAAACACAAAGCTAAAAAAAAAAAAAAAAAACACAACAGAAACACAACAACCCATCCAAACAAACCAAACGCAACCAAACAACGTCAAAAACACAAAAATCAAAAACAAACAAATACATAAGAAAACCAACCACCAAATAAAAGTCAAAACAACAAAAAACAAAACAACACCAACACAAAAAAACACACAACCAAAAACCAAAAAGCGACACAAAACAAAACCCAAAAAAACACCACGACAAACAAACAAAAATAGAAGAACACATCACCAAAAAAAAACACCCACACAAAAACCAAAAGTAAAACATAACCAAAAACAACCAAAAAACAAACCAACACACCCAACAACCCAAACACAACACAAAACCACCAACCAAACAACGCAACACCACAACCAACACCAACACAAACAACCAAACACCACACTACACGAAAACCAAAAGACAAGCAAAAACAACACTCACTAAAACTCTCTCACAACAAAAGCCGAAACAATAACAAACAAAAAACCAAAAAAAACACCAAAAATAACAACAAACCAAACACACACCATCATACCTAAAACATAACAATAACAAAATAAGAAACACACAGACCAAAAACCAACAAACACATACAATACCACAACTAACATACCACAAAAGAACAAACCAACAAATATGACAAACAACAACAAACACACCAAACACCACAAACAACAAAACAAACAACACAATACACGCAACACCCACCACAAAAACAAAAAAAAGACATACAACAAAAACCCAACAACAAGAAACACACAAGACCAAGGAAAAAAAACACAAAACCAACAATCAAAAAACAACCAAAAAAAAAAAAACAATACATAGACCACTTCAAAACAAAAATACCAAAACCATCAAACAACAACATAAGAAACAACAACAAAACACTAAACAAACCGACCCATCAACCAACAACAAGAAAACAAGAACCAACAATAGAACAAATAGAAAGCAAAGCAAAACCCACAAACAATACAACACACTAACAAGCAAAAACAACAAAAAAAAAATAAAAACAACACACCAAAAAAAAAAAAAGACAGAAACGAAAACCAACTAACAAACTAAGAAAAAAACAAAAAGCAATACACAAGCAAAAAAAACACCAATAAACCAACCATCACAAAGAAAAACAAGAATCAACACACCACAACATTTCGTCATTTGAGATTGCTTTCTCGTAAGAGACAAGAGCAAGAAGGATCGCCATCATGTTTGCTATTAAGGAGGATTCTTATTCCATTTACCAAGTGTTTCAAATGGAGTAAGGGTTGTCTCACATTCGATGATTATCCTTAAGAAGCGAGTCTTCATGAAGAGATTAATAAGTGGATCATCACGAAAAGTTATGATTTAGGTAATTCTTCAAAACTTGAAAATGTTTTAGAGAAATGTTTCTTGTTCTTTAGAGTTGATGGAATACTTGTTGATGGAGTATCCTGGTCAATGGAAGTTGACACAAGAGATTTGGCTAAAACAACAACTCTCGAAGCATCAGCTTCTTGAACTGGAGAAATAACAATTGATGAAGGATTGAAGTATTCATCGAACATAGGTTGAAATAAGTGATCCCAATCATCTCTGGTTGGTGGGATACAAGGTTGTTGAGAAATAGTGTTTGGAATGAGTCCTGAACTGGATGTTGTAGGAGTCATAAAATGAAGCCCGGGTCCTGAACTGAATTGTTCAGAAGCCATGGCTGTCAGCTCATCGAATGTCACATGTATTGTTTCTATAGTTTTCTGGGTTCTTTTGTTTTAGATTCTGAATGCTTTCTTTGTGGGCGCGTAACCAACAAAAATACCAATGTTAACTTTTGCATATAATTTACCCAGGTTGTCGTTGTCATTGGTAGGATAACAGAGTGCACAAAGATCATGATGAAAAGATAAATCCAGTTTCTTATCTTGCATAAGCTCATATGGAGTTTTGTTGTTTCGACAACGGATTATTGAACGGTTGTGGGTATAACATGCTGTATTGATTGCTTCGGCCCATAAAAATAATGGAGCTTAAGAAAATATTAACATTGTACGAGTAGCTTCTACAAGAGTTCGGTTTTACCTTTCGAAAACGCCGTTCTGCTAAGGAGTGCGGGCAATAGATGTTTGATGCGAGATGCTATTATTTTTATAAAATTCACAAAGTGTCTGATTGATAAATTCGGATCCATTATATGTTCGAACATTACAGACGATGGCATTCAAACATAACTGAAATATTTTTTTGATGCATTTAATGATGGCTTCAGGAGCTTCATCTTTTGTCCTCAAAAATCTAACCCAAGTAAATCTTGAGTAATCATCGACAAACTACTAAGATTTACCTTTATTTCCCGTTAATACTCGCACGATTCTCATCGGGCCACCCAAATCCCATATGCTAAAATATAGTTTCTTCCGTTAAAGGCTTCAGGCTTTAGGTTGAAAGAGAGAGATATCTTGCTTTTACTAATGCACATGTTGAACACTAAATGATCTTTTCTGTAAATTAATGTCTTGGAATGAGTTGTGCAAGATCTTCTTAGTTAGCTGTTAAGAGTACCGGAAGTTGAAGATGAGATAAAGACGATGCCATAAACCAAGCTCTTAGACTTTTGACGCTTTGGGCTAGAAGACAATCAGAGATGTTTTAAAGCATGTCATCAAGAGAAATTGTGTACAAATTTATGTCACGGGATTCAGAAATTAGATCAACACCTTCTAAATTACGAATAAAGAAAGTGTTTTCTGAAATGCGGCTTTAAGATCCGCGTCGCAAAATTAACCAACAGGAAATAAGTTATGTCCAAGCCCCTCGACGTAGTATACTCTTGAAATGGTAACATTTTCCAGCTGATAGTCACTATACCCTATAATCCTTACAATATTGTCTTTCCCGAATCTAACTGTACCTAGAAATTTACTAACAAAGTTCATGAGCTGAGAGCGGTTCCATGTCATATGTTTCAAACATCCGAAGTCCAGAGAACAATCTGGACAACCTGTTATGCCAAGAGAAGAATAAGATGGAATATATGTAGCATTAGATACCCAAGTATGATTGGTTTCCAAGTGGTTAGCATCTTACATTCTACAATCTTAGCTTTTTTTAACTCGACAACACTACATTTTAACATTTTTGGATTTCCTGCTATAAACATTAAGCTCTGGTTTATGTGTTTCAATTGAGTAGGAAGTGGGTTTCTTAGGAGGCACTACGTTGGTTGAAGTGATCCTAGTTAAAGGGCATGAATGTACCACTATAGTAAAGTTCTGCCTGTTGTTTTCCCCACTTAAGTCCCTACTTTTTCAGTCATACATGACCAGTAGGTTTCCCAAATATTTTGTTTTTTATGTTTCTTAGCAGATTTAGCACGGCTATTCACATTTTCCACAAAATCAAGAAGACACATATCATGAACACCATCAAACATAGATTTCTTACAAGTAGCACAAATAGGTTCAGAATTCGCATTTAACAGTGAATGCTTAACATCAACATCACGAATAGGTTCAACAACACGATTCTTTTTATTAACTTTCCTAGGTTGGGCTTCTACTTTAATCTTTATATTCCTACTTGGTTTTCGTGAGATTCTATCATTCTTTTTATTGCATGTAGGCTTTGATCCATAATTACTAGAGGAACACATCAAATCCTGTAGGATACAACACAAGTTGTAAGAAATCTATGTTTAGATGACTCTACCCTGTTTAATGTTGCTATGAGGATTGAGAGGTTCAGCAAACCTAACTTTCTTGACATTGTTTTTGGGTGTGACAGTAACCTTTTTCGCACTAAGTTTAATCGCATTAGGGCACGTATCTTGAACATATACAAGTAACTTCTGAATTCGTTGGGCTGCTTAAGCAAAGTACATAAACTCTTTATTTAAAGGTGTTTTAAGCTTAGCTTGTTTCGATCTATCCCCCAAAGAAAATCAGCTTGTTCCTAAGTGTACTTAAGTAATTTAAATGTATGCGTCCCTATTTGCAATAACTAAGGAGCCAAAGGTTCTAAATCTAGCGTTGAACATCGCTGGTAACAAAAGTTCCTGGCAGAATGGTATTTGTGCAACAATATCAACAATTTCTTTTCCTTTTAATTTTCGTAAATTGTTTTTCAATGATGTTATCACAAAAACCTTATCTTGAATTTGAGCTTTTAAATCCTCATTTTCAGCAGATTTTAAGTTCAGTTTATCAATTAAAGAGTCACTCTGTTCTTTAGTACGAACACGTGTCTTTTTTATTGAGTCAAACTGCTCTTTAAAAACATGTTTCACATGATTAATTTCATACAAAGATGCTCGTTTTCCGAAATTAGTTTTGCCACACTATTCCCCATCCAACATTTTTGTCTCTATTTCACCATAATCATAATTTCCATTCTCTTCCTTAGACTTCTCTCTCGTTGATTTTATAATATCCTTCAACTTACAAATGGTATAGTCTTTGTCTTGAAGCTGAGCTTTCAAATCATTATTTTCAAAAAATTCTGGAATTTCAAGATCATTTTGATTATTACAAATTCATCTTTGAAAATTTCTGATTACATTGTTATTACAATTCAAGAGAAATACAATGTTTTTTCAAGTTGATAGTAATTTTTCATAGATCATTAAATGTATTTTGGTAATTTTAAAAGCTCGACTTCAAGATACAAGATTATTTCTCTTTCATCCATATTCACAGATTACACCAAGCAAAGACATACAATTCATCACAGTTAAAAGAACATCTTGAGACATGATTTGTTGTAAAAGTCGATCATTTTCCAAAAGTAATTTTCTTAGCAAATTCCAAACATTGTTTGTCGACTGACGACTGTTGAACAGCAGCATCTATTTGGTCAAAAAATGTCTGTACTTTCATTATTTCATTTAGAAGATCTCTATCAAACACATTGAAGATGTCTTTTAAAGATTTTAGAAATTGAATTAATTTCATTGTTAAAACAATTTTTGTAGATGTTCAGAACCCTGATTCACCTCAGTACGAGCATCAGGTGTAGTCCTTATCTTCACCACATTGTCAAATCAGGCAAGGTGAAATTTAAGCTTTTTAAGGCTTTCATTCACATAACAAATAAATAGCGACAAAATAAAGAACAAGATAACCTTAGAAGTTCCTTAGGAGCTTCTATTTTGACAATGTGGAACATCAGAAGGTTTACTAGTAGGATGGGACATACGCAAGCCAGAAACGCTATGCTCAGCTGACAGAATTCCTTGTTTGTAGAGTAAAACGTTTACCCAAAATCATCAGATAGTCCTAATTAAGTTTCATAATCAATAGTTTATGAGAAATGTTTTGATTTAATGGCCTTTGGGATCCTTTTCTTTTTCAAAAACATATATGATCGGCTCTCTTCTTCCAAAATTAATGTTCCTCATCATCAATCACATCATACAAAATGTTTATCAGAAATATACAATACCAACATACAAGGTTGGTTTAATAAACCGCTTGAGGCTTTCTTAAGATGAAACAGATTTTGAATATACCTAAGCTTGTTTTATGTATATTTATCATAAAAAAGCTTGAGGGCTTGCGTTAACATGTAGCACTGTTTGGAGCAGATCGAAATAGACCCACTTTGAAAAGAATATTATCAGTTCCATTATCTTCTTTTCCAAAATCAATATTGTTTTCCATATATTTATCTTACCTTTTTTTTTGGTTATCACTTAAACATTAAATGTTTGCAACAAACATTCCTTTTCTTTGATTTGTTTTGAAAGATTCTGCTCAAGTGAGTCAACTTGTTCTTTCATTGCAAGCTTCTCCCTAATCATATCATCCATTTGAGAATCAATCATTTTTTTCCCAACTGCTTAAATCAATATTAAGACGTTGTTCAAAAGTTTTACTCGTTCTTTATATCTCTCTAGGTCAGCGGTTACTGATTCATTATTTTGTCCTTTATTAGCCTTTTCCCAATTATTTACATGATTAATCATTTGTTCTGACATTTTTTCTATCACGGATAAGATCATTGAATCTTGTTGTGCTTGCAAATTAGTATCTTGAACATTTGTCTGTTGCGTTTCTTGCAAATATTGGGAGTACGGAATGGTATTGCTATCACTTGTTATCTTATTATCTGTAACATCCACAATAGATGTTTGTTTAAAATCTTGTATTGCATCCACACTTTGATTTTCCATATCATTCAGATAGGTTTCCATTTGGGTTACCTCTGAGATAACGTCAGAACCATAATTGGAAATATTTTCCTTAAGAACCAATTTTGCATTCTAGATATCATCACAGTCAGAATCATAAGTATCAAGATCCTCAGTCTAAAAAGCAGCATTGTTTGGAATGATTGTCTGAAAAGCTTGACCGTCTGGAACCCCTGGATCTGTAAAAATGCGAGTTGCTCTTCATCCAAAATTTGTCCAGCTTCCTGAGCTTCAGCTAACATTGCTGTATCCTTATACCATGTTGCATTCCTTGGTCGCTTAGGCTAAGTGAATTGTCTAACCATGTGTCCTTCACCTTGACAATTGTAGCATTTAACAACCCTTGCTTGTCCACTTGCATTGTTTCCCATAGAACTAGTAGCATTACTTTTATAACCAGTACCAAAATAACTTTGACCTTGTCTCCCCTAAACTTGTTGCACTGTGACCCTGCCATCTTGAATAATGGCTTGGTTTCTTGGATTCGAGGAAGTTCTAAGTTGATTATTGGTTGAGGGGAACCATGAGGAAGTTACAACTGTTAGAAAAGCCATTGCCTTGTTGAGACAAGCAATTGGATCATCTCCTAGAGAGAATACAGGAACAACAAGACCCGAGTCCACAAGAGGTAACTAAGTTATAGGTTATGTTGAAACTTAAGGTGATTAATAAGCAATTTGTGGAACAGATGAGGTTTCATGATTCATTTAAGACTGATATGGATATGATGGTGGAACGGATGAATGATTGAATTTAGGCTGTGATGGATAATTAGATGAGTAATGTTGAGTGGGATGAATTGATCCATATTGAGATGGTGGAAACTGTTGTTGAAGCTGAGGATTGTTGTATAAAGACTGATAAGTGTTGAAGTGAGGTGGTGTCATCTGCTAATTTGCAAAAAATGCAAGTGGATCTTGATTGCATTCACGCAAAAGACGTACTTCATTTGCATGGAGTTTATGTTGTTCAAGATATGCATGAAGCTGATCAAAGTTGGTAGTATGCAAATCTTTTACGAGCTTGACATTAGTCACAAACTTACTCCATTCAGGTGGAAGACTGTTTAAGAACTTGGTATTAACTTGAAATTGCTCCATTTTCATGTTGTAAATGTTCATGTCACTAATCAGCTGAGTGAATCTCAAGTAATACTTATGAAGTGATTCCCCTTTGATGTGAGTAAACTTATCAAATGCATCATACAGTTTACACTCTCTTTCCTGTTTAGTCAAAGAGGTACCTTGCATCAGTAATTGAACTTTCTCCTTGTTAGGAATTCTGAGTTACTACTGCTGGTACTAATTTACTACAGCAGGTTCAGAGTTGATGCTGCTGATGAAGATTCGTGAAAACAGTCTAAGTCATTAGTATTGTTAGTACATTGTTAGTACTGCCAATATAGTTAATACTGTTAGTTAATAGTTAGTGCTGCTAGTCTTGTATAGTTAGTACTGCTATTATGATATGCATGAGTTAAATTAGGAATAGATATGCATTATCATTATACACGTTTTGTAAGCCCATTAGGGTTTCCTTGGTGTATAAAAGGAACCCTAAGGCATAGATCACATCATATCAGTCTTTCATAGTTTTTCATAGCTTCAAGGTTGTAAACCCTAACACTATCAAAGAGTGTTCGTATTAATATATTAGAGCTTATTCATTAGATTACTGTGAATCAAACATGAATGGAAAGCGTAATTTGTTGTCTCTAGTGAGTTGTCTTTTGAGTTATGTTAAATGATCTTGAACTACACGGGATTTTACAACTCTTGATAAAACTGGGAAGACAATTGAATGTTTCACAGGATTTTACAAACCAAAGAGATTAACCGTATAATTTACTTTAGCATATTTGAGTTTTGAAGTTAGTTCAAGTGAATTAATTTTCCTTTTAGAAGTTGTTAAATCACCTTGTAAAGGGAAACTAATAAATCGCCTTGCAATGAAAGATTGTTAATTCGCCTTGTAAAAAGTGCTTAATAAATCGCCTTGCACTCAGAACTTGATAAATCGCCTTGCAAAGAACAGTTTATAAATCGCCTTGTACTAAGAACTTGATAAATCGCCTTGCAAAGAACAGTTGATAAATCACCTTGTACTAAGAGACTGATAAATCACCTTGCAAAGAAAATTTGCTAATTCGCCTTTCACTGCTACTTAATAACTCGCATTGCAAAGAAACTTGATAAATCGCCTTGCAAAGAAACTTGATAACTCGCATTGCAAAGAAACTTGATAAATCGCCTTGCAAAGAAACTTGTTAATTCGCCTTTACCTGCAATTGCTAAATTGCTTTCAACAAACAACTGCTAATTCGCCTTCACCAAAGAATTGTTAACTCGCCTTTAACAAAACGAAACTCAGATTTTTCAAAACACAAAAAGACTCGCTTTTGATCGTTTTTATCCAAAATTTCTTGTACAACTAGTATTACTAAGCCTATAGGTACCTTAAAAATGCAAACTTTATGGATTTTAAGCCAAAAAATTTGAAATCAAGAATTGTACTTTCTAAAGCTTTTTCGAACACAAAAATGCACAAAGATGATGTTTTTCTTCAATCTAAGCTTGTACACCTATATCCTAAAGATACTAGACCAGATTTACCAAGGTAGATGATCCTTTAGTGTTCATAAAAAGCTTTGAATACAAGAAAAAATAAGAAAAATGGTACGGTTTGATAAAAAAACGAAACAAACAAAACAAACACAAAACTAAACCAATCACGCCATGGCTCTTGATACCAATTATAGAATACTAGTAATCTATAACACCAAAGAACAATATAGAAATTTTAGAGAGAGAAAGTGAATGGGAGGATGGTTCTAGTAAGAGAAAGTAACAAAGAAAGAAATATTAGATTATGTGTGATAAATAAACCAACCAACACCCTCTCCCTGGGTGTAGGGATAGGGTATTATACAATATCTATGTAACGGCCATTGGCTTAAAGATCTGGGTCATGTCCCATGTTCTTTGGCCAGTTAGCTTTCCTATCTGTAACAATTTTGACTTACTACGAGCTACGACTAACTATATTGGAAGTAACCAATACTTTTCGTATTTCTAACATTCTTTGACACAGCCTTAATCTTTTGAGTAAGTAAGGCTAACTCGGCGTTAAGAGCCTTGTACCTGACCTTATAATCCTTTTGACCATTATCAGTAGTTTTTGGTTTTGCGGTGTGATTAGATGAAGGGTAATTTTGTGAAACTTGTTTTTGTGTTATGGAGTTTGTTTGATAACGATATGATGGTGGGATGTTTTTGTTAGTTGAAAATCTTTTGAAAGCCCCCCCCCCCTTGTTTGCCAAAGGCAAAGCATGTTTCATTAGATTTGTCCATGGGTTTCTTAGCAACACCAACCCTCCCTGAGAATTTATATAATCTCTTTTGGTTTGAAAGAAGTGTTCTATCATGAAATTCTAGGTTTAGATTAGCCAAAAACTCTTTCCTACATCTTGTGTCCTCTTCCACATCTGAGTCACTGTCCTGAAAATAAGTGATAGAAATCAAAGCTTTTGAGTTGGAACCCTGAATGGTAAATCTATTTGTATCAGACTCATAGACTTGATTAATAGTTGCGCTTTTTAGTTTTCAAAAATCGGCATTCATTATAGCCATAGCTTTGATACCAAATCTAAAACACCCCGCTAAAGCGGAAACACGGAGTGTGACAGCTCAAGGCACAAGCATATGGTAATAGTATAACGCCATAATTTAATTTAAATGAATTAATACAACAATACCATAATTGTCTTTGCTGAACATTGGCGATTAAAACATAAGTTTTAAGTTCACAAAAGCTTCGTCTTGACATTACAAAGTTTAAAAGAGACGACATAGTAAGACTTCATGATGCATGCCTTTAAAAGATAACTTACTAGTGATCACCTGAAATGCATGAGAAAACGGGTCAACTATGAAAATAGTTGGTGAGTACACGGGTTTATGAAAATATGGTAAAACCCCATTTATAGATAAGTCCTCATGGAAAGAGTCCTGTAAATATATCCTATTACAAGTCCCGCCCATACAAGACTTGTAATAAATATACATTTACCTACTCTTCCATGATAAAGAGAAAGTCTCAAAATATATGATTTATAAAAGAAGACATCATGACCAGAGTCATATGAATATATCTTAATATAAGTCCCGCCTATACAAGACTTGTATCGTATGAATTCACACATAATTCCATGATATAAGATATGTCCAATAATATAAAGTCTAAATGCTCAAAGCCACTTGGTTAATATAAAAGCAAAATGCCCAAGTAAAATGCACGACGCATAAAATATAGTGTTAAAACAAAAATGAACGACTGCCCATATATATAAATATTATGCAATTCCATGAGGATCGAGGAACAAGTAGTTGCTGACCTCTAATAGCGCTATCCATAATACTTACACTCCTGAACGGTGGAGCGCACAAAGTACATATAAATTGGGTAAGAATAGGAATGCAGTGGGTGACTTAATGACGTGAGGGTGTATGAGGATCGGTACAGCCCAACACTATGTACGAGGATCGGTACAACACAACACTATATCTATGCACCTTACGTATTCACAAAGAATACGCAAAGTATTATTTTAATAAAATTCACACGTATTAGAAATATAATACATGAAGTTTAATATTAACCAAGTCGTACATATTATAAGTATAAGAGTAAATTACAGAAATGGTCCCTGTGGTTTGCTCAAATTGCACGTATGGTCCCTACTTTTGCGAAATTACAAGCGGCCTCCCTGTGAGGAAACTTTTGTTCCACTTTGGTCCTTGACAGGGACCAAAGTGGAACAAAAGTAAAATAAAAGTGTTGCAAAAATGGTCCCTGTCAGGGACTAAAATGGAACAAAAGTTTTCCCACAGGGAGGCCGCTTGCAATTTTACAAAAGTAGGGACCATGTGTGCAATCTGAGCAAACCACATGGACCATTTCTGCAATTTACTCTAAATATAATACGCGAAGTCCAACATTGTAAGAATCATACATATATCATAAGATAATGCGCAAAGTCCCAATTCAATAAGTCATGCGTATATAAAATAGTACGCAAAGTCATAATGAGGAAAACGACACATTTAAAAATCAGTTTATGGTATGCAACAATCCCCAAAAATAATGAGCAGTTAAACAGGGATCTTGTGAATACTCAAAAGCATTTAGCAAGTTCAAAAATAGTCCAACTAGTTCAATATAACTCAAAATAGCTCAAAATGCCCAAATAGTCCAAAAAGTCTAATATAGTCCAAAAAGTCCAATATAGTCCAAAAAGTCCATTATAGTTAAAAACAAGTCCAAGTAGTTCATAAAATCTAAATAGTTTATAAGGCAATAATAATCATGCATTTCACTCCAAAAACGCATAAAATATTTAAAAAGAAGGGTCGTGAACTCACCTTTAGCAAAGCAATAGCACTAACGAGAATTAAACGACGAGAAGACAAGATAATAGGACGGCGTAATCGAGAATGCCTTACAAGCAACCTATAAATAATGTTGCATCTTAGTTATTTATAAATATTCGTAATAAATATAAATTAGTTTTTATAATGCTTTTATGAAATATTTAGCATTGTACTTTAAAGTTTTAAGTCTTTATAAAATAATTAGGCAAAAAACAAAATGTCCAAGTTAATACATCTAAGCCAACACAATACTTAATTTATTACTTAATAAGCCTAAAAGGCACAATTGTCTTTCAAAATTTCTAGTTTTTTAACCCCTCCCGCCCCCTCCCCGCCCCCCCCCTCCACCCCCCCCCCCCGCCCGGGGTCAGGGTGTGACTTTAACGCTTATAAGATCCCGAATCTGTAAATTGGACTCGGTTGGTTTTAACTCCTACGGAAAGGTAGAACGATCTATTCTTTCCGATAATTGGTGCTGACCCTCGGTCTTTGTAAAAAGAGGCATATGGAAATTTTCGGGGTGGGTTTACTATGTACAAAGCTGTGATTTTCATAGATTTTACCGCCTCGGGAAAACGAATGTATCTCATAAACCGTACATTCGTTAGGGCCGATTCAAACGCCAAAACCTAAGTTAGACAGTTCTTTACAAGAGTTTTACCAAAATAGTGACTTCTATACAAATTTTTAGAGTTATAGTCAAATGCAAATCAGTGTGCAGTTTCCGAAAACCTACACCGTTTATTTTCTAGAAACAGAGCTAAGACATATACCTAGGTCCCTATATTTTTTCCTAATCATCATAGTATACCAATTTTCTAGAATTAGTGTACAAGCTACTGATTTCAAAACAGTCCCAAATCCAAAGTTACCAATAAACCTTTATCAAGTTTTTAGCTCTAAAAACTCAAGTACAATGCCAATAATTTTACAATAAATCAATATTGTATACAAATACATTAAAACTATGAAAATACACAAAAATTATACAAAGAAATTTTACAAGAAATTGAAATGAACAAATGAAACAATATCTTACAAGAAAATAAGTGAAGATAAATTACAACAGATCAACCAAATTTGTACTAGCTTCTTCAACCCAATCAAATAACCCTTAATGAACCCTTATTAATCTTTATAAAACCTTGGTGATCATCAAAATTTAACCCAATAGAACAATAACATAAACCCTTGAAAGATTGATCTTGATTTCTTGTAGAGACTTTAAACCAAGGCACACTATCTAGCACATGAAACCTTCAAATCTTTGATTGAAATTTTGGTAGAATCAAAAGTATGAAATGGTGATTATATTGTTGGTGGTGGCTGCTAAAAAGGAGAGGACACGAGAAAATTTATGTTTTTGAGAATAAACTATGATTGATGGAGTATGTGTTAGATTGAATGGAGAGACATGCAAACAAAGTGCACAAGTGTCCTTGTTATGTTAAGTGTATGACAACTCAAATGAGTTGGTTATACTTGTGTCCTAATGAAGACTTGAGTGATGCACTCATGGGACAAGTTTCCCATGAGGTGGATTATTGGTAAATTTTGTGTTATATTTTGTATAAATAGGTATTGTTTAGGCTAATGGGTAAAAAGGTATAATGTTGTAAAAGTTCAGATGCAACCACGAAGAGTAAACATAAATGTTAAAAATAAAATTTACAACATATAGGATACATATGTAAAATAATAAAAATACGTAGAGCGTGTAGACTAATATTTAGTCTAGAGTCGGATTCACGTTTAATGCACTTTTTATGACCCTCGAGGAATAACCTAACTGGTTACCCGTAAAAGTTAATTTACGCCAAAATAAAAATATATAGTAAATGTATGAGGTTAAATAATAACTAAAAAAATATGAATCGTTTGTCGAAGGAACGCTCGTTATCGAGGTTAAATAAAAAGATAATATTGACCTGACAAGCACAAAATAATTTACACAAGTAAATTCAGTCAAAGATATCATAACAACTCTAATGGTTGTTAACCTGAACTTGACGGTTGTCACATCCTTCCCTCATTAGAAAGAATCGCGTCTCGGAATTCATTTCGACTTAGCCAATGATTGAGCTTGAAAATTGGTGTGGGTACTTGCGCTTGATCTCGTCCTCGCGCTTCCACGCGATCTCAGAACCTTTTTAGGAATTCCATCGATCTTTAACGATAAGAATTTAACAAACGACATGAATTTGACTTTGATTTAGTCTCTTGACCTCATGGTCTATAATTTCCAATGGTTCATCTATGAATTGGAGCTTGACGGTGATTTCTAATTTCTACAGAGGAACAACAAACGTCTTGTATGTTAAGCATTTCTTCAAATTTGAGACGTGGAACACATCAAGAATCCTACATAGAACCTGTGGTAGCTCAAGTTGGTAACTTACCGGACCAATTCTACTTAGTACCTTAAAGGGTTCAGTGTACAGAAGGCTCAACTTGCCTTGCTTCCCAAAATGTATCATGTCCTCTCAACGTCCTAGGTAACTTTATCACAAGATCCATCGTAATATTTTCCCATTTCTTTATAGCTTCAATATTTACAGGGTCGACATGAATTCCCTTTGCATTGACCACATGACCGAGAAATTATACTTCTCAAAACCAAAACTCACACTTGTAGAATTTGGCGTACCATTTCTCGTCCTTGAGAAATCTCAAAATAGAATCTAAGTGTTGTACATGTTCTTCCTTACTTTGTGAGTAGATGGTAATATCATTAATGTACACCATTACAAACTTGTTTAAGTAGAGTCTACACACTCTGTTCATTCGGTCCATAAATACAGTCGGTGCATTCGTCAACCTACAGGCGCATGACAAATAATTCGTAATGCCCGTACCGCGTCCTAAACTCTGTCTTAGGGTGTGTTCTTCCTTGAATCTTATCTATGATATCCTGACCGTAGGCCAATCTTCAAAAAATAAGTTGCTCTTGCAGTTGATTGAATATGTCGTCTATTCGAGGAAAATGGTTTTAGTTCTTGATGGTTAAATTGTTCAGCTTCCTGTAATTGATACACATGTGCATCGATCCGCCCTTATTTTGATGAAAAGCACTAGTACACCCCAAGGTGATGAACTCGGTCTTATCAAACCTTTGCTAAAAGTTCTTGTAATTTCCTGGACAGCTCTTGCAATTTTGATAATACCAAATGATATGGTGCCTTAGCTACCGGTGCCGCTCTTGGCACTAGGTCGATCTGGAACTCAACTATCCTAGTCGGAGGGAGTCTGGACAAATCTTTTGAAAAAATATCGGTATGATTCCTTTCTGATCAGAATATTTTGGATACTCTTTACATTGGCTCCCATGTCCACTATATGTGCCAAAAACGTGTCACGGTCCTTCTTCAGGTATTTTCTCATCTTGATGGCTGACACTAGTTTCAAATCCTTTTCGGACCTATCTCCTTGTACCACTAAAATCCTTCTGCCTACTAAATGGATTTGATCGATTATCGCAAAGCAATCAATTTTCACTAAAACTCTAGTCCACCAATCCATCCATACTACTATGTCGAAGCTCTTCAGATTTTAAATCATTTAACGGCCTAAACTATGGTAAAACAACTCGTATCCGCTCTAGGTTCGTAGAGCATAAAGGTAGAGTAATTGGTTTCCAAGATTCATTCATGGGTTGCGCGTGTTTCTTTTCGGAGACATGGTTTTAAAATTTGTTCATAGACATTTATTTGAGCAAACGCTTGAACCAAGTATAATTTGAGTACGTATGTATGTAATATAACATGAATTTATCACAATGACAATAATTGTAAAACGAGGTACCACATGAAGAATACGTAAAGTAAGGATAAAATTCTCAATGCATAGTTAATTTTATAAAGATTATCGTGCAAAAAGAGAAGCGTCCTGTAAAGCACATATTTCTTAGTGACTTAAATAAATTAACTTTTTGGCATAAATCGTCAATAAAAGAGTTTTTAATAAATAGTTCAGTAGTCCTATATAAAGTATTTAAAAATTATGTTGAAAATTGTTATTGGCAAACGTAACGAAATTAACACAACGAACTTATATATTAAGAACGTTTTTCTAAAGATGGGTTGGATAGTACTATCCAACAATATTTGTGGCTTAGACAGACCTTATAATACATGGATTTTGACACTCAAACCATGCAATCATTTAAAAATTATTAAAGCATTACGCTTTAAAAGGTATTTAAGAAAATATTTCACTCGTACAAATTTTTGTTACAAAGGACTTTAACTTATCCAAATTAGTACCATCTCCTAAACATGTACGCCTAGATGGAAATTGTTGTCATGGTTACTCCATTACCAAATTATCAAGTATAAGTTTCTTATTCTCGTATCAATCATTTTATCTCAAAAAGAGTCTTTTAGGCAACGGTCATACAACCAAACAAATAGAGTGATAACATTCCTAGACCAGTTGATCCTAGGGCAACTAATGACGTAATCTGTCCCATCAAATATCTTCAAGAACGAAACGTTAAAAGTCACAGATTCCCACATTAAAATAACGTGCCAAACCACATAAGTGATAAGAAATATAGACGTGTTGCAATACGCAGGTAATTGTCATATATCCATTAATGTTAGTGATTTATAGCAGTAGGGAAAATGAGTTTTGTGTCATTTTACAATCGAATCATGACAGAGGTAAAAGTATACTTTAAGGTATGAAAACAAGCTATATGCGCCATAAATAGCCTTCCAACATGTCGGCTACCAGCTGGAGTTCCCAGCTGAAAATAAGACGGTTATGACATATCAAAATATTCTTCTAACAACACTGTTGGGATGAATCAATCAACCACTGAATGGTTATGTACAAGTCGAGCACTCATGCTCACGTCCGTAGCCAAAATAGTTGACTTAATAATATGATGAAATAAGATAGAAACGTGACCGAAATATAGGCCGACTTAGTTTCTAATAACGAAAGAATGAACGTCTCTACATGTCATGCATACGTAGTCCATCTGATGCTCGCCTCGAGTTCTGACTCGGAATCAATCGATGAGTCTTCCTCGAGGTCCTATGCTGAGTAGGGGTATGAAGAGTAGTTAGGTGTACGTCACAACTCACCTACGGAATCATCAGTATGCGAAGACGATCTCTAATAATATCCTTATAACACCCCCAAATTTGGGTCGCAGCGGAATAAGGTTCCAGGGCGTGTTACTTCAAGATCAATAGCACAAGATATATAAGAACGACGCAAAAAGTCGTTTAAAATGATACATTAGATTTAATTGAAAGACTTAATACAAAAGCATATAGCTTTACTTGTTCATTGTTGAATATTACAAAAGTTGACAATACATTTCCGCAAAAAAATGCTGCACCTAAATCTTAAACATGCAATCCAAATGTAACCCAATGCATACCCTTGCATCCCCATGCCTATTGCGATTACTCCTGAAAACATGCTAAAAACGTCAACACATATTGTTGGAGAATTCATAGGTGATAAATCATAATATTAGGACCGCAAGACTTTTAGTGATAATGCAACACATGCAGATCTCACAAAACTAGATTACATTTACACTAAGCTCATGACACTGAAGCTCGACAATCTTTCTTGCAATTAAACTATATATTGCAATTTACGCCCATCCGGATGTCTACCCTAAACATCGGAAAGATTCGACATTCTATAACGTTCGCCCTTGTGTAATAGCTAGTCATCCCGATACGGTGAGGTCGTTTCCCCGAATAGATCTATTAAATAACATTTCGCAGCTCACAATAAGTTAATTTCCAGACTACATATAAGCATTGACAGTGCATGACATGGGACTTAATGGGATATCGCAACTGAGGGACAAACAGGTAATCATACTTGCGTCCAATTTATAAACAAAGCATGTTCCACCATAGTTTTATAAAATCATTGAAATCGTAAAAATGTGGGCAATTAACTCCCTATGAGTACAGATAATCCAAATATCGCAGATATAGCGTCACTTAAAAGATCGAATTCAACCTAAATATCATAGGTCCGTATAAGTACCGAGTACTTAATACAATATCATAGATGATACATCGTACTATCGTTCGGGCTATCATAATTTAAGAGGACATACATGACGTTTCGAGGAGTTAGTACACTTTTAAATCTTCATCCCACCAACGTCGTCGAAACTCCATCCGAAAGAGGCCTCAATATGAACTCCCTAGTAATATGAGTACTTTGATAACCACATGATATTTCTTCTAGCTCAATACACAACCAATGATTTTGGAAAAATTTTGTTTAATAAGTTAAAACGTTTATATTACCGTTTTAGTACAACTGGCGTAACTTTCGACTTTTAAACCCGATCTCGCCGTCTATATGTTCCATCTTTTCGAGTATAAGACCGGGTTATCGATATTTACTTTTTCAAAAAAATACTCCCCTAGATGAACAGTAACTTTTACTGTTCAGACAGACATGAGTTCTTACATAATTCGTAGTCGTAGTCGTAAAACCCGTAAATTCCGTATTATTATTCGTTATAGCTCGTTATTAACGATTCTATCGAGGACGTTCTCTGTATTTGAAAGTCATATATTTTTAGGAGGTTTACAAAAAATATAAACTTTCAATCATGAATAGTAACTTTAAAAAAATTATTAATTATCGAAAACTCGCGAATTCATAACTCGTTCGATAATAATTGAAAAATACGATTCATTATCATATTATTGGTGAATCCTAAAAATTTGTATATATTATTAAAAATATGTAATACTTGCTGTTTATAAAATTTTATAAAAATTTTTTAAAAAAATTTCACTTACGACTTCTTATATTAACGTATAACCTCGTTTTTGTTAACGTAACTTTTTCGTTTATTAATCGTTTAACAAGTTTTCTTACGCTTTCGAATCGTTCGTAAATGTCTTATCTTATAAAAACATAAAATACGTATATTTGTATAGCACTTTTGACAGAAGTTTGCATGACTCTAAGATCAATTTTGGCTTTGTTTTTTTTAATATTTTTACCACTTTATACTTTTTACTACAAGTCTTATACTTTATATATATCATATATCATATGTATATTATGTCCATAATCCCATCATAGTCATTTTGTCCAAGATCATCAAGATCACAAGTTATTATCTTTACATGAAATCATAAACTTTCTTACTTAACTTTTAATTACAAGTTTACATATGAACTTTTTATACTTAAACCAAGATTGTACAAGACTTATATATCCTTTATTTCATGATATTACCATCATCATAATATGTGAGAAAGTGTACAAAATCATATTCACAAGAAAAATTATATTTTTCATGTTCAAAAGTATTCCTAATGGTGATTTCACTAAATAGCACATCATATTTATAAAAACTCATAACATGAAAGCATAAAGGTTTAAAATAGACCTTATGATGTATGAAGATGATGAGAAACAAATGCTAAACCCGTGTTTAGCCTTAAAACCAAAGCTTGCACTTAAGAAACCCTAGTTTTCTCAAGAAAACCCTAATCTTGCTTTTACTTGATTAATACTTGAAAAAGGTTAGCCAATGCTTGGGATCACCTTAGAATAACTTATAATGGATATGTATAGGAGTGTATGGGTTGTATAAAAATTGATATGGGTTTGTGTGGTGGCTTGGTTCTTGCCGTGAGCAATAGAGAGGGAAAAGGAGGTTATGTTTGATTTTTACAAAGTGTTAAAGCATGTATGAGCTATATCTCTTATGTATACATGTATATAAAGAGTAAATCTAGTCAAGGAGACAAAGCATGGTCTAAGTGATGGTCTTTGGTCTTAGGGATGGCCATAGGTATGGTTCTTAGTCAAAGTAAGCTAGGTATGGTGTGCATTAAAGAAGTATGGTGTCCTTTTTGACCAAAGTGAAGAGTTTACTATATATAACTTGAATAAATGGCTAAAATTTCGGTATACACAAGATATACATGATATATTTTGCAACTTTTATGTATTGGGTATAAAAGTGGGTATTTGTTGAAGCGTAGGAAAGTTTTTGTGGTTCCGGGAGTGCCTAAACGCAATTTATCGCGAAACGTATACACTTTACGTATCCGATAAAAATAAAATGAACAAAGTTAATAATTATCCTCAAAATAATTATATAACCCTTGCTTGATGTAAACATTTAATTGTTTGATGCCCGTTTACATTGAACGCTAATTTTTGGCGTACGCGATTTAACCTAACGTTTACAATTTTAAGCAAATGCGTACAATACAAAAGATACATTGTGAATTTATTGATGTCGTCAATGACTTGAAAACACAGGGTGTTATACTAACCACTAAAACCTATACCAATACCTTTATAAACTAAGATTCACTCGTAGCTTAACAATTATTACCCCTGACATTGTAGTATCACTGGTGATAAATGTAGTATCACCGGTGATAAATAAATATATAATAAAATCGCATGTGATAAAGTAATATAATGTGACATTAGTTATGGTATTTCACATATAATTAATATTACATGTGATAAAGCAATATAATGTGACACTAATTGTGATTATTTTTGAAAATCTTAACATGTAATCAATGTTATTTATCACTTGTAATATTATACTGTTAGTAGGATTAAAAAGGGTTAAAACATTGTAAAACCCACATGAAAATACCATGGAACTTAAACTTTTAATATTTAAATAAATCCCGACAAGTAAATTACGTTGGCACAGTGCTACGAAAAATACTGAGTCGTCCGCTCAAACCACGAAACAGAGGCTAACTGGTCCGTTCCGGACCTTTAAGTAGAAAGGTTGACAGCTAACGAACTCTTATTAGTTTCCCGGTTATTAGCTACAGTGTTTCCTTAGGTCTGGTGTTCCTATTGGGATTACTACACTTGCCATAGCAGCACGCTGTGCTTCCAGAGCTGCATAAAATCACAATCATTTGTCAGATCATCCTAATTTATGGCTTAGTTCAAGTGACGTCCTTTTACAGAGGCATTCTATCAACAAGAAGATAACTGGCGTATAAGAAGTGACATCACAAGTTTGAAAGTAATATTTAAAAGAAAACTGTAATTCTTAAAAGTCTTAAACAGCGAAAATCATATTGTTGGATGTATAACTCTTAGAAGTTATGTATATCATGGAGACAGATAAATTGATGCAGATTGGTGGACCAATGAATGATGAAGGAAAGATAGTTGGAAACAATAAGATACGAAATTGTATTGCCTTAGTATATAACTTGCCTTTCTTTACTGTACACAGTCAAGATTTGACAACTTTTTATTTATACCAGAATCCCTTGCTAGGAAAAAGATATAACATTCCTAAGAGTTTGTTTGATTCTAGCTGGTAATGACACCTAAAGATCCTCCTGATCTTTGATGACGAGCTTGCGATTATTCTCAATGATTTGGGATTAAAGAACGGAAATTTTTTATAGCAAAAGCAATCATTATCTTTTTCCTAACCGTCCATTTTGAAGTCTGATAACCTGCGATGCAGGATTTTCCGTTAAGTTCGGTCTTTTATGTTACCATTAATACGTCCTTCTTCCATTTACTCAACGGTGAAGAAGAGTTCATCTAATATTTCAAATATCTTTGACTTTTGTCTCATGGATTTTCAAATAATCTTATCTGAACAGTTTTCCGTGCTCAAATACTGATGTGGTAGGAGTAAAAATATGAGTGAAGATGTGACACCAAATTACAATTTATTCCGAAAAATTAGGAAAGACGTAGTGGAGAATAAATGGAATGGATTCATCTCTTCTTAGTGGTAATAATTTTTCAGGAAAAAGAAATTCGAGATTATATAGTAGTGATGGTGGTAAAATCGAGATAGAATCAAAATAGCTGTGGAGTATAGGATCTGTATGAAATAGTAATTCCTTACATGAAATGCTAATACCTCATTGCAAATAATATTATTGTAAAAAGATAAGAATAGCAGTGATCATATTATTAGTTAGTTTTCCGAAAGTTAAAAGATCAGCTTCCCGCTGCAGCTAAAATAATCCGATAACCGAACATATATAAGATATCATAGAGAAAAAGAATCAACAAATATCGGAAGTAGAGCGGTTGAGAAGACATCGTTTCTATAAACATACCTATTTGTAAATATCATAAGTTATTTAACTAGTAAAGTTAGGTAGTTATCTTTACATACTGATCCGAATGTATGGCACGGAGACGTGAATGGCTAAAAAAAAAAGGTGGTTTCTAGTTACGGTATTTGAGCCTGTTCTCTCATAACCATGGCGCTATACCAAACTTTAACACCCCCATTTTTACATATAGCACGGAAGCTAATCTGGAGGTATAACTTCATGGAAACACAATCATAATCAATAGAAAACGACCCAAAAGAGAACGTTTGGTTTCAAGAAGAATAACGTTTATCTCTCATTTAAATCATGAAGTTTTACAAAGGCAGTCCCAAAATCTAGTTACAGACAATTGTAATGATACCAATTATTTTTAGCCATCTTCAGTGACCAACCACTCCAATCGAATATTTCTCAAAAACCTCATAAACATGGCTAAAAATCAACACAAGGTGAGTGAAAGTCAGAAGGTTTGATAAACTTTGAATACAGTTTAGAGTTTAATAAATTGTACAAACCACAATATTATGAAAATCGTTATTGATAGAACTTGGATCACAGTTACTTAAATACCCGGTTATATGTAATAATTGCAACGAATGCAATCCTCATATAACCGTGTATTACGCATTATTGTCTTGTTTTGGTCTTGTCTGGTATAGTAATATCTCTAAGCTCATGCACACAAACTACTGGTGTATTATATATACCCAAAATGATTAGAATATATATATATAAATAATAGAATATATATATATCTATATATAAATATATATATATATATATATAATATATATATATATATAATATATAAGAAGAGAAAGAGAAGATAATGGGCCCTCGTGTAGGTAATTACATACACCTATGAAATTTATGAATATAGTGTGTTTGGTTACCTATCCGCATAACACAAACAAATTCCGTCATCCCTATAGAGTTTCTATTAAAAATATATCGCGTCACAGAAAGGATTAACAGTCCATATAATGAGACTTTTGTCATAAATGTAACTTAACAGTAGCTGTAATAGTGTATCAGGATACATACTAACTTGTTAAAAACAACTTGTATTCTGGTTTAAGCATTAAATCTTTGAAAAGTAAGCACATGTTTATAAGATAAATGAGATATGTAAAGAAGTTTGTAACAAGCATGTATCCCCCTCGCGGTTAATAAAAACATGTAAAATAAGTTAATAAGGCAGGTTATGAACATTTACCTGTAGTAGTGTTAATAAATTTCTGAAATGAGAAAGCTGACGACCTTTATCACAATCTAACCCAGGAATGTTTGATTATATAAAATAGAGTAATACATCACGTCTCAAACCTGATTAAATATTGAGTGTTAGAAATTGTACCTAAACTTGGTTCGAGATCTATATTTTAATGAGTTTGACTTGAAAAGTTTGGAATTATGTATCACGTCGGGCCATCATAAGTCAGAAATTCATTTAGAAAACATTTGAGAGAGCTATGGCACTTAATTTGTTATCTCAACAACACAGTCAAAACCGGAATACAAATGAAACTCCCTTTAAATGAGCTCCCTAGTAATGTTTTGATACGATAAATCATTTTAGAGCAGTTTAATCAATATCTGAAATGTTAAGCACAGAAGCGTTAATTCAAAGTGGTATCTTTAAGGTTTTAAACATATTTTATACTTTCAAAATTTAACATTTTAGACGCCTTATTTGAAAAGTGGCAAATATACCCTGGGGTTGACACTTTTACAATTGTCTTCAGTTATAAAGATATACCAAGTAAACCTTATAGCTTTAGTAAAGTACATAATAGACCCCATAGTTATAAACTTGATAAAATACAATATTCACCCATTTAGTATAAGTTTCAGAAAGTTACGATATATATCCCTTTGCATATTATAATTACAAAACTGTCCTAAATTCCATTCTAGCAGTTATGTAAACATTTTCAAAAGATATATAAAAGTATATATATAAACTAAAACTTAAGTTTTAACGTAACCAAGTTAAATAATGATTCGTTAAGCTAGGAAGCAAAACGTCAAATTAGGTTTTAACACTAAACCGCGGTGTTTAAGTTCAAAAATTCCCTTTAATAATAAATAAAGTGTTATTGTAACAATTAACATGCTAAGAGATGAAACAACATTTAATCAATAGAAACATTTAGTTTTTAAGAAAACACGAATTGTTCGGTGTACTTTTAGATCAAATGAAAAATGAGCATAATTGAGTATGAAATTTAACAAAGTGTATTTAGATCATAATGAACAATTATAAGATGTAGGAGCATAGTTCTAGAACCTGGTTTTGAGCTTCAGGGAGCAAAAATGGTGGAAATGGGTCGTTTCGGGTAGTATTTCCACTCGTACGCCTTGTATGTTGTTCCCGGGGCTTCAAATCATCAAAGCTTCACTTCTTAGACTTATTTAATGATCCTAGGATCATAAGGGAGCAAAGGATTGCTGCCAAATGGGTTATAGAAAGATGAAGGTGGGTGTGAGTTTGAATGAAGCATGGAAGCCTCTATTTATAGTTGAATAAGGGTGAGGAGGTTAAGGAACTCTTGCAATCTGATCAAGGACATGTGGGAGGTCTAGTGGGTGATGTGTTGAAGCTATACCATGAGTTGTGGAGGTCTAGAGGCTAAAATGAAGGTGTAGAGGGTCTTGGAGGCTGCCGCGGCTGTTGTGGTAGAAAGAGAGGAGATGTGGCTTTGATTTTGGCCATAGGAAGGCTTAAGCAGGTGTGTAAGATGCTTAAGAGTGTCTAGAAGCTGTTTATGGAGGTGCTTGCACATGGCTGGATGTTAAATGGGTCAATTTTGAAGGAAAATGGGTCGCGGGTCATGTAATGGTTCGGTTAGGGTTTTCTTAAGTTTTCAAGCTTGTATTTCGTGTATGCTTGATTAGGAATGTTTGGTTACTGATTATAGGACATATATTAAGGATTATAATCATGAGTTGGTAAGTGGTTTGAGTTAAAATGGATTGAAATTGAGTAAATAAGGTCGCGGGTTCACATAGGGCTCGTTTAGGGTTTCTTTGGCTTTCTTGGCTTATAATTTGTATATAATGGATCAAGGTTGAAAGAATATTGATCTTAGGTATTTTATAATGGATTATAAATGAGGATTGATCGTTGGTTTAAGTTAAAATGGGTTGAAATGGAATAATAAGCCGCGGGTTTGAATTAGGGCTCATATTGAGTTCATTAGGGTTTTCTAGTTTTATTTCTTGTACATTGTTGTTAATATGGTGAAATGATGATGGAAAGTGATGGATAATGTTGTAATTTATGTTATTACAACTTATTTAAGTATTGGTTTAGGTTTACAATGGATAAAACTGAAGAAACAAGTCATGGTTTAGAAACTAGCTCAGTTTTAGGGTTTAGGGTTTTAAATTAGGGTTTTGAGTGAAAAAAGATGTATGAAAGCTTATGAATAGAATATTTAGGGTTTACACATTATAAAATGAGTATAGTATCTTGTACATAAGTGATGGTGAAGAAATTAGAATGAAAACGGAGGTAAAACGGCTATTTTGGAGATCATGCTTAATGACTTGTACATTGAGCTTTTAGAGACTTGTACTTTGACTTGAAGAGATTTTATATTTCAAATGAGATGTTATATTTCTTGTACTTATGCTTTAGTAGCTTGTGCATTCACTTTAGATGTTAATCCTTAATGGAATTAGGGTTTAAAGGCATCCGATAACGGTTTAAAGCCCGTTTTGATATAACGTTGCGAATGGTACATTATAGGAATAATGTACTTTGTAATAAGGATATGATGATATTGACTTGACATATTGTGATGTTTTCTTTACATATATGAAGACAGGATGTCCATAGATAGGTTGCGTGAGCTTGTCTACTTTAGTTATGCAAGTTACCTTGCTTAATGAGATATTGACAATGCAAGTAATGTAATAAAGCTAAAAATCTCCCCGTATAATTGTGATCATAGTAAAATAGGTTGATGAAAATTCTTGGGTTGTTATATAATAGGACTGAAGCGTTTATTTCTAAGATTGGAAATCTCATATTATCTAATGGTTTAATTCTATATGATGTGTTGGTTATACCAGAATATTGTGTTACTTTGATTTATGTCCATAAGTTAGCTAAAGATAATAAGATTTTTGTTGTTTTTGATGAGAGTAGATGTTATTTTGTGAATCAGGATTTGAATCTGAGAAATGTTTTGAGGATTGGTAACCAATGTGATGGGTTGTACTACTTTGATAATCAAGGTATTAAAAGTAATCAATGTTTTTCAAGATACCAATGTTATCTTTCTCAGAATGATTGGCACTGCAGACTTGGTCACCCTGCAGATCCTGTCTTAAATGTTTTAAAAAATTCTTTACAATTTGATAATAAGAATCAAACTATTGTCTGTGAAACTTGTCAAAGAGCTAAACAGTCTAGAAAACATTTCCTATAAGTGATCATACTTCAAAACATCTGGGTGATCATGTGCATTTAGATTTAGGGGGTCCTTATAAGGTTACTAATTCTGAAGGTTTTAAATATTTTTTGACTGTTGTGGATGATTACACAAGAGTTGTTTGGGTGTATTTGATTAAATCTAAGGATGAAGTTTCATATTTCATAATAGTTTTTTATAACTTGATTGAACATCAGTTTAAAAGGAAATTAAAAATGTTTAGAAGTAATAATGGAACTGAATTTGTTAATCAAATTGTTAATAAATTTGTACTGAAAAAGGAATAATTCATCAAACATCTTGTGCTTATACTCCATAACAAAATGGAATTGTTGAATGGAAACATAGGCATCTGCTGAATGTTGCTAGATCTCGTCTGTTTCAGGGGGAATTCCTTTAAAGTTATGGACTAAATGTATTCTAACTGTTACTTATCTTATTAATAGACTCCCTTCTTCTATGCTAAATGGAAAATTTCCTTATGAGATTATTTATAAGAAACCTCCTAATCTCTCTCACTTAAGAGTGTTTGGCTGTTTGTGTTTTGCTACTATTATCAATAGTAATGACAAGTTCAGTAGTAGATCTAAGAAGTGTGTTAGGATTGGGTATTCAAATTTAAAAAAAAGTATAGGTTATATAGTCTTGATAGGCATCAGTTAATTTTTTAAGAGATGTTAAGTTCTTTGAGATTGTTTTTCCTTTTAAGGATTCTGTTACTAAATACCCTGAGATGCCCAATGATGATGAGAGAGTAGACCCTAGCTTGAATAGTGACCAAAAGTCACAAAGTGATAGTAGCCACTCTTATGTGCCTGGTAGAGATGTGAACATTGTTGATTTCCCAAGTAATAACTCTGGGAATGATGTTGATAGCAGTAATGACATATTTACTGCACAGGATGATGATGACATCAAATAACGTCTATTTTATAGCATCATTTATCTCATGTAATTAACCCATTTTGTATAATTATTGCAAAGAATTGTTACTTAATCGTTTGTATTTGAGAATTGCAGTAATTATGGAGTACTTGGTGAAGATTGACTAAAAGGCACGCATTCTGGAGCTTAAACAAAGATATTTTGAAGATCACTATTTTGACATCCAATACGCCGTATCCATCAAGGAAGATACGGTGTATCTGTGCTTGCACTCACCAAAAACCACGAATGAAACAAGATCCAATACGGCGTATCCAAAAGAAGGAAATACGCCGTATTTAAGCTATAAAGAAATAAAATTTTCTGGAAGATATCAAATGTGGTCCCTACTCCAAGAAACCACCGTTGAGCCGTATCCAAGACTTTGGATACGCCGTATCGACCAAATTCCAGACCCTATAAATATAAAACTCAAAAACGAGTTTTAAGTGTGTTAAATCATATTCTCGATACCTAAACCATAAAAGTCGATTTTCAGAGGAGAAAAAAAGTAGAAGAGGTCGAGCAACGCGATTAATTCCATAGGAGACAACATGTAATTTAGTATACTCTTGTAATCTTTCAGTTTTTGGTATCATTCGTTAACTCGGTTAGTTTACCTTAGCTAAATAATTACTTTTGTATTAATTATGACGTTTGAAGGCTAATACCTTCGGGTATTAGCCATTATTATGAAGATCTTAATGTTTGGTTTGTTTATCTTGATTTCTTAATTTATCGTTGATTGCTTGTTTATGTTTATCAATTTATACTTGTTTACGTGCTTTTGTATGCGACCTATCATTCAATTGGATCTAGTGATACGGACCAAATAACCTAGATGCCGAGATAGCTCTCCACATAGTGATTTATACACCTAGACCAATAGGATCATAAATTACGACCTATCTTTGCCCTTTGATTGTGAGCTTAGTTAGACCATAAGGTAACCATGGTATCAACGAGTTTGTTCTTGATTATTTGGTAAAGACTTGGTTAGTGGACTACTAGTGTATGAATTGCCGTTAAGCAGTAAGTAGGTAAAGTCTCTATGAGCTACGGTTTAACAAGATCACCATTACTTTAATCCCTAAGATAGATTATAATCAGCAAATAAGGATGCTTTATGCGGATGCGTTTAATTGTGAAAGAATTCTACGTGTCTAGGTCTTAGAAAGAAGTAACGCCTAAGTCTTAAGAATGATATGCCGCATCAAGATAAGTAATCATTGCACTAATAAACAAACAAAGGTTCTGATTGGATTAATAATTGTTAATACAGTTTTCTTATATTTTGCTAGACCGCTCTTTATCTTCTGTTAATTTGCTTGTGTGTGTTTTAGTGTCTTGAATTGGTTTTAGTCACCACGAAACCTATGCCAGTCTCTCAGGCTGAAAACCCCTTTATCCATTAGATTTAGGATTAACATAGGTTTAGCATAGGTTTAGCATAGATTAGACTAACTTAGATTAGAAAAACCAAAGTATTAATAAATTAAAAGTGTTTCTCGCTCTTAGCAATCGACACCCTACTTACCACGAAACTCCCATCGATCGGGTACACTGCCCGTGAAAAGTGTTGTTTTAGGTAAAGTCCGCAAAATATAAATTTAAAACTTGAAAGCATAAAATACACCTACACGACAACACCATCAAGTTTTTGGCGCTGTCGCCGGGGAGTGAAAATAATCTTGATATTTATTTGATATTTTAGTTTTTAGCATTAGATTAGATCTAACCCTTAGGATTAGTGTAATTTTGATTAGTGTATAGTTTTGTATATTTGCTTGTATATTTGTGTGTTTAACTGATTGCGTGTTTTCATTGTTTTCATAATACACTATTCTGGTCAATAAACCGATACGGCGTATCCACTTCCATTGGATACAGCGTATTAACAATTTGATACAATAACAGATCTGGTTTTTCGTATTCAATTTCTATATATCTATGTTTCCTTGCTCCTGAGCCCATCCTACTAATTGTTTATCCCTTGTTTTAGGTAGTGCATGACAAGAAGTTCGATTAAGGAACTATTTACACCTTTCAAGGATCCAAAATGAGAATTTCGATCATCTAGGAAGCACTTTAAGACACTAAGTCTTGACGAATCAAGATCGCCTGATTTCGATCTATTTTCTGACCAAGAAGAATACTCAAAGGAAGAGGTTGCAGAAATAATGGCAGGAACTATGGAACAATACATGAGCAAAACTCGAGCTAACTATGGATCGGGAATAGCTAGGCCTAAGATCGAGGACAAAGATAGTTTTGAATTGAAAGGCCAATTTCTCAAGGAACTATGTGATAACACCTTTAGCGGTTTGGATCATGAATATTCGAACGAACATATTGAGAAAGTTCTTGAGATCGTGGATTTATTCCACATTATTATACATGAGATTCACAAGCTAACAAAGATGATCCGGAGGTCGGGGAGGATTAAACAAATAGAAAGCCATATTATTAGTGAGAGAAAAGGGAAGATGTGTGTTTTCTTAAAGACAAAGTTTCTAAGCAAATATTGCCCACCTGCTCGTACTGCAAAGAAAATGGAGGAGATCAACAACTTTCACAAGTACCGGATGAAAACCTCTATCAAGCTTGGGAGCGATTTAAAGAAATCTTGATGAAGTGACCCCCCCCCCCTCCCTCAACACAATTCACAGAGATGCAGGAGTAAGTCTTGTTCTATATTCACGGGATTTTACAATTCTATGATTTAAACCGAGAAAAGAATCGTATCTTTCGCGGGATTTTACAAAATCAAGAAAAAACCGCAAAACAAAAAATGACAAGATCGGTCCTTATTCAAATCACCTAGTTCGGTTCATGCTTGTTCGGTTTGCTGGTTCGGTTGTCTAGTTCTATTGTCTTGTTCGGTTCTAAAGGAAAGCTAGTTCGGTTCACAACAAGATCAACTAGTTCGGTCCTCTGGTTCGGTTGTCTCGTTCGGTCCCAAAGGAGAATACTAGTTCGATTGTCCTTGTTCGGTCCTTGAAGAAGTAAACTCGATCGGTCCTTGAAGGAAAACACTCGATCGGTCCTAGCAAGAAGAAACTAGTTCGGTCCAAGCTAAAAGGCCCTCGTTCGGACCAAACTAAAATCACTCGATCGGTCCTATAAGAAAGAAACTCGTTCAGTCCAAACAAGTAGAAATCTCATTCGACCCAAACAAGTAGAAATCTCGTTTTTAACTTCTTTCCGACCGTGTGTTTATCTTATCCACACACTTAATGACCATGACTAAAAGCTGTTTAGCCAAGAAACCAAATCGAACCAACTTTGCTAAAAAAAACAAAACCAAATAACCACAATGTAATAAAAAAAACAAAACCCACCCGTGGCGAATGATACCAAATGAATGAAAAAGAAGAAAATAAGCCGAACATAAATAAGCTCAAAAATAAGCCACCACAACAAAACCACACACACGAATACAATACACCCCTGGTTAGCTTTGGTACCAATTGTTATACATGAGATTCACAAGCTAACAAAGATGATCTGGAGGTCGGGGAGGATTAAACAAATAGAAAGCCATATTATTAGTGAGAGAAAAGGGAAGATGTATGTTTTCTAGAGAGAAACGCACACACCTTATTACAAAATTATGAATCCTCACCCCTCCATGGAAGTATGGAGGGGATATATATAGCCCAGGACATGATCTATTTACTACACTTGACATTTCTAGTCCTTGCGTGTCCGGCTAATATAAACTAATGTAATTCTGTATTAGCCGACATATTTTAAGGCTAACACACATCCCTAATATAACTATAGACCAAGTGATGCTTAGAGCCTTCCTTAATGTTCTTAACTGGAGTCGCAAGTCATTGGCTAAGAAACAAACCATTTGGTTTGATAACAACTTGGGAAGATCTGAAGACGAAATTTCTAAGCAAATATTGCCCACCTGCTTGTACTGCAAAGAAAATGAAGGAGATTAACAAATTTCAGCAAGAACCGGATGAAAACCTCTATCAAGATTGAGAGCGATTTAAAGAACTTTTGATGAAGTGTCCTCAACATAATTTAACATAAATGTAGGAGGTAGTCTTGTTTTATAATGGATTGGACGTTCCAACTAGACAAATTCTTAATTCAAGAGGAGCCATACCATCAAAGACTACTAGTGATGCAAAAGTAGCCATACAAGAAATGGCTGAATACTCTCAAAAATGGCACAATGGAACATCAAGGACCAGAATTACTAAAACTTCTCACGGATTAGCAGGTATACAAGCACAACTCAACAATCTTGGAAGAGAAATCAAGAAAGTGAATGAAAAAGTTTATGCTGCTCAAGTAGGATGTGAACAATGTAAAGGTCCCCACTACACCAAAGATTGTCCACTTAAGGAAGAAGGAAAAACCCTTAAAGATGCTTACTACACACAATTTGGTGCACCTCTTCAAGGAGGGGGATATAGAGCAACTGCTCCGGGATTCTATCAAAGGAACAACGTGAATTCTTCGTAACAAAGGCAATCTATGGAAGATACCCTGAGCAAGTTTATGAGTGAATCGGCAAAAAGACATGAGGAGAACTCCAATTTGATCAAAGAGATCCAAGCTTCAATGGATGCTGCCATAAGAAACCAAGGAGCATCAATTAAAACTTTGGAGATTCAAATTGGGCAAATGAGCAAGGTACTACAGGAAAGAGGATTTGGAATTTTACCGAGCTCCACTAAAACTAACCCGAAAGACCATGTCAAGTCGATCTCAACTATCGTTAAAGCTGATTCATACTCGATACGCCATATGGGATCCTCCCAATACGCCCTATCCACTAGACAGAACCGTACACTAATGTACGAGACAAAATAAACGACAATTCTGTTTCCAAGTTGTTTGAATGGTTACTACTGTAAAGAAAAGGAGGAATCATATGGACCATAATTTTCGGAAGCTTACTCATATGAAGCTTCACATAATTCCATACCTAGAAAGGAGAAAGATCCAGGGAGTTTCACTTTACCTTGTTTTATTAATAATGTTAGCTTTAATAATGCCTTTACTAACTTAGGAGCTAGCGTAAGTGTAATGCCTCTCTCGACCTACCTTAACTTAGGATTAGGCAAATTAGCTCACACTAAGTTGACAGTTGAATTAGCAGACAGGACTGTGAAATATCCAAAAAGAATTGTTGAAAACGTTCTAGTAGGTATTGGTAAATTTGTTTTCCCTGTAGATTTTATAATTCTTGGTATGCCCGAAGATATCGAAGTGCCCTTGGTATTCGGAAGACCATTTTTGTCTACCGCCTATGCTAAGATTGATGATTCCAAAACGAAGATTACTTTGAGAGTTGGGGAAGAGAAAATAATTTTTAAAAATGTTAAACCTGCTAGTAGTTTAATTAAGAGGGTCTACATGCTAAGCTTAAGAGAAAGAATGGAACTTGATTTAGAAGCTAGGCTAATGGGAGAGATTTTGGTGTTGAATAGATCATTAGACCCTTTCTTTGGGGATTACATGGAACTAAACGATCTTAATGTACCATTAGAACTTAGGAGAGATCAAGTTGATGATTTAATGCCCACCATTGAGGAAGGTGAGGTAGTTAAGGAATTTAGAGCTAGGAATGATGCTAGAATTTTTGGATATCCTAGTGATTGCGACCACGACAAGAAGATCCGTATTGATTGTGCCTACAACTTGAAGTTCTCTTGCATGATAGATTTTGAATTTTTACATGGTAATTTTTTCCCTATATTGTACGTTAATGTAATGTCCAAAAAGTTTCATAACTCTATAATAAGGGACAAAATGAAATACAAGGGAAATAATGTAGTTAGAGCTTTAATGAACATACCAATCTTTGTTGGAACTTTTTCTATCTTAACAGATTTTGCAGTTTTAGAAGATATGGATGCATATCGTGATGAAGGAATGGGCGATGTTATTGTTGGCGAACCGTTTTTAAGAGAAGTTGGGATTAATGCAAAACAGTTTGAAGGAATGATTACCATTCACAATGGTAATGAAGAAGTTACTTACCAAATGGTGCGATCACATCCAAGGTTTAAACACCACACTAATGAACAATGCAACAAGATCCCACCATTACTAAAGGTAAGTGAAGAGGATAAGATGAATGGAATCTCACACTCGTACCAAAAGCTTAAGGGATTCTACAAAGGAGTCTTGAACAGGACCCGAATATGTTCGAGATGCGAAGATGGAAGAATGGCTCACACGCGGGCACATAAGCGTGCATGAGATAGAGTAAAGCTGGAAGAAAAGTCTAACTTAAAGACTTTACTATAAACAAAAGTATTCCCGAGAGTCAACCCGGAATGTTATTAATTTTTATCGAGTCTGTCTTCCCAGACATCAATACGGCGTATCCGCTCCATACCATACGGCGTATTGAATGTCTAAACGTTAGCAGTTGATAATTGCTAAAACACACATCATTTATAACCCGTAAAACACTATAAAATGGACTAAAAATACTAAAATATACTTTATTATATTGCAAATATGTTTGATTGGTATTTTTATATCTTGCAGGTAAAAAAGATTGAAAATGATGCAAAAACGGGAATTATCGGGCTCAATTTGGTCAAGTTCAATTGTTACACAAATCTAAGATGAAGTTGTGAAAAATCCCCAAGCATGCCAGTGGAAAGAGCGAGAGAAAACGAGTTCAACGTTGCCTTCGGATTTTATCGGGCCAACCCATGTTATCTAAAAAGCCCAATTATTGAATAAAGCCCAACAAGAATTTAAATGAATATGAGTTTATGGAGTGATGAGGTCAGCATGACATCACTGTCACATGACTTGAAATTAAATCAATTTCACTCACATGACCGGGCACTAACTTATTTGGGCAAACGAGAATTCAACATGTGGCAAAAAGTTTTATAACAATTCAAATGCAAATTCAGTTTCTACAAAAAAAATGATCCAAGAGATAGAAACCTCTGCGTGCGTTTGAAGCTATAAGGATATACACATGGCGACTTTATGATGGCTGGATCAAAAGAATGCATGTTGGTTATCCATGTGATAATGAAAGTAAGCCAATGATTGGCCAATTATCAACCCAGTCTAAATTTACAAAAGAGCCCCTCTCACCCCTTTATATACAACACGCTCCCTTCATTTTGGAGCATGGAGGATTTTAGTTTTAATAGTTTTAGTTTTTTTAGTTTTAGCTTATTTTTGTTTAGTTATAGCTTATTTTGATTTTCTGGCTTATTATATCAAGATTGATTCGCAAGTTTATTGTAATTTTGTAATAGAGATGGTTTGAGATTTATGAAAGTAATGTTTTTCTTATTTGCGTTGCTTAATCGTTTGGATCTTTGCTTTTGTGTTAGCTTATTCTATAAGCTATATTTTCGTCCTTATTTTCACAGTTTATTTTTCTTAAAAATTCTTAAATGCTAAGAAAATGATTCCTATAAGCCATCAAAGCTCATTTGATTCATTTTCATTTGTTTTTAAAGCACTTTTCAAATGATAAGCTACAATAAGCTCGAAAATAGCTTATAGTTGTGCTTATCTAGTTTTTGTTTTAATAGAAGTTCATCTTTTCTGATTAGATTAGTTTCTAAATAGATTATTTGATTTAGAATGAGTTTAATTGTTAGATCAATCTTTTATGAGCTTAATAGCTTATTTTTTTGGTGATGTGATTCGTTTTATGCTTATAGCTTATTTTGAGTTTCTGTGACTTATTTTCGTTGCTTTTTGGAGTCGTTAAGTGCTCATTTCAATCACGTTTAGGCTGATTTAGTTGTCTTAATTGAGGACTTCGATTCTAGTTTATTTTCCTTTAGCTTATTGTCATGTTTATTGTTGATATTAAGAGCTTATTAGATTTTTAGGATAGCTTATTGATAGTGGTGCTTATCGTATGCGCGATAGTTTATCTAGTTTTTTTTTATTGTTCATGTGCTTATTTGATTTAGTCGAGTATCAATTGGTTTAGTTACTTTTATGAAATGTTTTCTCTAGTTTAGCTTAAATAATCATAGAGCTCATTTTCTGGTCACTTGCTTAATTAGTAGTTTTTTATCTCGTTTCTTGTTTGTTTAAAACGCGATAGCTTATTAGTTAAATGTCTAACTAGTTTTCCATTTTAAACACTGTTTGAATCTCTAAAAACACGAATCAATTGGCCTAGTTTTGGTTTGACAAGTCTCTGTTTGGGCTTCATTTGACAATATTTGGGAAATTAATTAGGCATGTGTTATTATTTGGATCATGTTTGGTTAGCTTAGGCCTGCGTTTAGTTTAAATTGGGCTTCATTTTATTCGTGTAGGATAGAATTAGCATATTATAAGTTTACAATGGTAGATTTTGTTCACTCTACACATTTTATTATGTGTATTTTGTTATTTTGGTACCGGTCAACTCATGAGGCGTGGAGCTTAAAGGTTTATTTAGCTAGACCGAATTGGACTATTTGTTTTAGCTAAATAAATCGGGTGGTTATCGTTTAATTGCGGGTCTCCAATTCGGTTCCATTTTCTATCCTTTTTCAATTAATTAGTGTAGATTTATTTTGTCATTTTATAAAATGTTTGCTTATTTGATAATTGCCATGCGTAGTGAGTAGTTTATTAGTGCTTGTTAAGTGACATTTGAGAATTGTGATTTAAGTGTGGATTTGAAAAAGGTTTAATTGATTAATAATTTTGGATTATTTAGATTTATAGTTCGAATGTTTCAAAGGGCAAAAGCCGGAGAAATAGTCAAACTACACATCTAGTAATTAATATCTTTGTAAGAGGTTTTTATCAAAATGAACCAACGTTGTAAGATAAAATTCTTTTCTAAGGGAATTAATTCGTTAAAAAAACCTAAATTCACACTGCATGAACCTTTCACGTCTCTTAGCAAGCATATTAGTCGTTTATATCTTTTAGATCAGTTTTAGTATAATTTTGTAGTTTAAAATCTTAGAATTACTATTAGTTTAATTTTTAGTATAAAAATAGTTTAAAACCAAAACCAAAAACTTGAATGACAATCAAGCTCGATTTACAACTTGAACGTAGATTTCCATTCACCTTTCACCGAGGAAAACGATATCCGTGTTGATTACTTGTTATTTTTTCCTAAGAATAATTTGTATGATACTTTGCTTACGTATTATATATGTATTTTATAAATATATATATTATTTACTTGAGGGTTTATTTGATAACATCGTGTAAAAACCACCGTATCAAAATGGCGCCGTTACTGGGGAGAGGTGTAGCGATTTTTACGGGATTGTGTGTTCGAGCCTTGAAGATCCTTTCTTCGAAAAGTTTATTTTCGTTCTTATATAAAAATATAAAAATCCAAAAATATTTTTTCTTCTTATTTTATTTTTATTTTCTTTTATAAATATTAAAAATACCAAAAATATTTTTATTATCTTTATAAAAAAAATTTCAAAAATATTCTCCTTTATCCTCTTACTTCATTTAATTCTTATCTTCTTTATCCTCTTATCCGTTTAATTCTTCGACATGTCTTCGTATAACCATTTTGGTTGCTCGTGGTGTGGAGGTCCGTTTAATGGTGGAAACTGTCCGAGCTGTAGCAGTGTAGGATCCGGAAATGAGTTTGTCTATGACCCAAATCCTTATTCTTATAATGAAACACCGAACTTCTTCAACCAACCTCCACAATACCAATACGAGACATACTCGTGTGAATTTTGTGGAGGGAACTCTCATCCAGGTTTCGATTGCCAAATAGGGAACATACCCGTCTTTGATTAGGGTCCCTGTTACAATCAAGACTTTGGATTTAACCAACCTCTACATTATTTTCCGAGTCAGCCACAACAATTTCCTTGTGAAAATTACGGGGTTCTTCATGAAAATTTTCAGTGTCAACCGATGAACCAAAATTATGATCCTAATTTTTGTTATGATCCGATTTATTCCGATTTTGACCAATATCAACCCACGCAATTTTCCGTAAGTCATCATCCTCCTCAAGCAACGGATACGGAAATGTTGCAAGCTAGAGAAAACTTAATGGAAATTATTCAAGCCTTTTTAAAGGAGTATGATCATATACCTCCTGAAGAAAAGTGCATGGCTTTATTGCTAGCTGAGGAAAGATTTCTTAAAATTAAGCAAGCTATGGAAGAAGAGCAAAATCAACCTGAAGTTATACAATATTTGCTACTTAAGCTTATGAATGATTTGCAAATTCTTAAGGGAATTCAACCAAAATAGGCAGAGCAGGAGGAGCAGGCAGCTAAAAGTTTTACTCCATATGGGAATTTTTCTATGATTGACGATGTGAAAGTGTTGCAAGATAGAGAAAACTTAATGAAAGACATTCAAACCATCCTAAGGAAGTTTTGTCGTATACCTTTTGGAGAAATACCAAAGATTTTATTGATAGCTTGGGAGAGATTTTCCGAAATTAAGCTTGCTTTTACGGACAAGCAATATCAACAAGAAGATATTCAAGAATTGATGAGTAAACTCCTTGAAGATGTGCGACATATTAATGAGGAACTATCTGAATTTATTAATAGGCCAAGTTGGAATCGTCCTACCTTCTATAATGATGATGATGAGTATACTATTATATATAGGAAGCATAAAGAAATCACACCCGACTTACCGATCGAGGAGCCCGATAACTCTCTAAGTATGGGGGACGAGCATCTTAACACTATTCCAGAAATGGAAAAGTCTAGTGTTGAGAACCTTGTCCCAATCCCAAGTGAGTTCGAGGGTACTTCCGACGATACGTGTGATGTGCCCGTTTGTGATGATTCTTCAACTTTTGATGCTTTAAAAGATCATTATGAGATTTTATCTGATTCCAACGATGATGGTACTTCAAGTGATGACGATACTTTTGAGGACATCGAATACATTGAAGCATCACCTCCTGATTCTGAGCTCGTCAGCTTAGAGGAGGTGAATGTTGTTGACCAAGAAAAGGAAGAGATTGACTTAGAAGATATTCTTCAAATCCAAGACGTTATTCTTCGAGAGAAATTATTAAACATCAATCGTCTTATTACTAATATCAAATCTTTGAATGACAACTCTACTCCTGATCGTGTGATCAAGTCTCCTTCTCCATTTCCTATCCCCATTGAGGATAGTGACTTTTTCTTTGAGAAGTCCGATACTTCTCTTTCTCATTTGGATAATTCTTTACCCGAATTCGAGACTTTTAGCTATCATACGGAAGAGACGAGTAGTGGCAGTACCACTACTCATGCTAATAACTCTCTTCCCGAGTATGATTCGTTTCATTTTGAGATTGAGCCCGATCAGGATGGGTTGACTAGCGTTGTTATGGAAGATATTTTGGGAGAACCTCGTGTTCATGTGCCTAATGTGTTACCCATCCATCCCACCCTTATGATGGATTCGGATGTCATTATCCGAACTTTTCTTCCTTATTTCACTTATCTGGTGTACTCTTCTTTTACTCTCTCCTCCGGGAGTGAGGATACTATTTTTGACCCCGGCATCTCTACTTTTCATTTTTTCTTTTCTTAAGCCGGTGGCATATGAAAATCCGATGGTGATTTTTCTATTCTTCTGTTTCTGCCCCAAGGACAAAGGAATTCGGGGAGAGTCAAGCTAGAGACTCGCACAAAAACAAGCGCTTCTCGAGAGACAACCCGTGTCTTTTCTTCTTTCTATTTTCTTGATTAATAAGTGAGTGTGTTAATTTATAGCCTGAGTGTGGAGGCGTGTTTCTTTCTATGGTATGTGGTTTCGTTTTTGCAGGATTCCTCAAGATCATGAAGACCCGTGCTTGTTTTCAATCCTCCAATCATCTGGTCTTCGATCTTCTACTTATTTTGGAATCCTCAATCCTGATCTAATACATATATTTGTTTCCCCTTTCACACTTGGAATTTTTTGCATTTGCCTTTTTCGTTCCTAAGTGTGAGGGTAAAACCCAAAAATTTTAAACATTGAGGCCAATGTTCTATTCTAAGTGTGGGGGGGGTTCTATCGAAATGTGATCATATCTGTGCCTTGTTGTGTCCCTTGCAACCTCGTTTTGACCTTAGTTTTTGCTTAATTTTATATATATATAAAAAAAAGATGAAAATATAAAAATATAGAAATAAGTAGGCCTGTAGAACTAGGTAGCTTTTGACTTGATCGGGTGTGTTGAGCTCTAGCTAGACCCCTTAACCATTATAAACTTTAGCTTTTGCTAGTCTTTTATACAAGAAGCTTTAAAATGCAAATTCTAGCTTATCCTAGCCAAGATTTTGCAAGTTTCCATAATTGACTTAAAATATGCAAAGCTAGTTTATTAGGCTAAGTATTCGCGGATCTTTTTATTAAAGATTTTAAATTTGCGAAGAACGAAAAATAATAGAGTTAAATATAAGTTTGATGCTAAACGTAAAATAGTTGGATTTCTTTTAAGCTCATAAATATTAATTGTGGCTTTTTCTCCCATTAGCTTGTCTCACTTATATGCATAAATGTTTAATAAATAAGGTTGTCCGGTTCAACTTAACTTTTAGTAACTTTCCTTTGATTTAGAAGTCGATGATTCGAATTTTGGCTTATAATATGCATCACATGTTTATTGCTTTACTTATACCTTAAAGAGCCTTAGGGTATATGACATGAATTAACGCAAAAGCAACAAAAGCCAAAATTTCGTTCACTTCATCGGTTTTTAAGGATAGGGATGGAAGCTAAATTTTATTTTCAACCGTCCCGCTTTATTTTTGGATTAAATAAATATCAAAACAAGTCTTAAAGAGCCTTCGGGTATACGACTTAATTAAAATCTTAGGAATACAAAATTAGGATTTGCGGGAGGAAAAGTAAGTACACAAATAGTATTTATGAGTAGTGTTAGCATCTAATCGTATACTTGACTGTGCTTTCGTTTTAAGCTTAGTTTGGGGATTGTGAAAAGTCAAGGATGACAAACTCCTATTCTTAAGCCTTTTAAAATAAATTTTATAAAAATTATTATCTTGGTTTTTATTATTTAATAAATGGTTAAAACGGAGGTGCTTGCGAATTAAATGATTTTTGAACCTTTTAATGGACCTTTTCTGTTCTTGTTTGATTGTGAGGAGGTCAAAAGTTAAAAGGTGATTAAATTATTTATTTCCGAGCTTGTTTTATTTACCTTGCATGTGGGATCAGCAATGGCTTAGTGTGGGGAAATTTGATAATTGCTAAAACACACATCATTTATAACCCGTAAAACACTATAAAATGGACTAAAAATACTAAAATATACTTTATTATATTTCAAATATGTTTGTTTGGTATTTTTATGTCTTGCAGGTAAAAAGGATTAAAAGCGGTGCAAAAACGAGAATTATCGGGCTCAATTTGGTTAAGTTCAATTGTTACTCAAAGCCAAGATGAAGTCGTGAAAAATCCCCAAGCATGCCAGTGGAAAGAGCGAGAGAAAACGAGTTCAACGGTCCCTTCGGATTTTATCGGGCCAGCCCATGTTATCTAAAAAGCCCAATTATGGAATAAAGCCCAGAATTTAAATGAATATGAGTTTATGGAGTGATGAGGTCAGCATGACATCACTGTCACATGACTTGAAATTAAATCAAGTTCACTCACATGACCGGGCACTAAATTATTTGGTCAAACGAGAATTGAACATGTGGCGAAAAGTTTTATAACAATTCAAATGCAAATTTAGTTTCTACAAAAAATGATCCAAGAGATAGAAACCTCTGCGTGCGTTTGAAGCTATAAGGATATACACGTGGCGACTTTATGATGGCTGGATCAAAATAATGCAAGTTGGCTATCCGTGTGATAATGAAAGTAAGCCAATGATTGGCCAATTATCAACCCAATGATTGGGTCCAAATTTACAAAAGAGCCCCTCTCACCCCTTTATATACAACACGCTCCCTTTATTTTGGAGCATGGAGGATTTTAGTTTTAATAGTTTTAGTTTTTTTAGTTTTAGCTTATTTTTGTTTAGTTATAGCTTATTTTGATTTTTTGGCTTATTATATCAAGATTGATTCGCAATTTTATTGTAATTTTGTAATAGAGATGGTTTGAGATTTATGAAAGTAATGTTTTTCTTATTTGCATTGCTTAATCGTTTGGATCTTTGCTTTTGTGTTAGCTTATTCTATAAGCTATATTTTTGTCCTTATTTTCACAGCTTATTTTTCTAAAAAGTTCTTAAATGCTAAGAAAATGATTCCTATAATCCATCAAAGCTCATTTGATTCATTTTCATTTGTTTTTAAAGCACTTTTCAAATGATAAGCTACAATAAGCTCGAAAATAGCTTATAGTTGTGCTTATCTTGTTTTTGTTTTAATAGAATTTCATCTTTTCTGATTAGATTAGTTTCTAAATAGCTTATTTGATTTAGAATGAGTTTAATTGTTAGATCAATCTTTTATGAGCTTAATAGCTTATTTGTTTGGTGATGTGATTCGTTTTATGCTTATAGCTTATTCTGAGTTTCTGTGACTTATTTTCGTTGCTTTTTGGAGTCGTTAAGTGCTCATTTCAATCACGTTTAGGCTGATTTAGTTGTCTTAATTAAGGACTTTGATTTTAGTTTATTTTCCTTTATCTTTTTGTCATGTTTATTGTTGATATTAAGAGCTTATTAGATTTTTAGGATAGCTTATTGATAGTGGTGCTTATCGTATGTGCGATAGTTTATCTGGATTTTTTTCGATTGTTCATGTGCTTATTTGATTTAGTCGAGTATCAATTGATTTAGTTACTTTTATGAAATGTTTTCTCTAGTTTAGCTTAAATAATCATAGAGCTCATTTTCTGGTCACTTGCTTAATTAGTAGTTTTTTATCTCGTTTCTTGTTTGTTTAAAATGTGATAGCTTATTAGTTAAATGTCTAGCTAGTTTTCCATTTTAAACTCTATTTGAATCTCTAAAAATATGAATCACTTGGCCTAGTTTTGGTTTGACAAGTCTCTGTTTGGGCTTCATTTGACAATATTTAGGAAATTAATTAGGCATGTGTTATTATTTGGATCATGTTTGGTTAGCTTAGGCCTGCGTTTAGTTTAAATTAGGCTTCATTTGATTCGTGTAGGATAGAATTAGCATATTATAAGTTTACAATGGTAGATTTTGTTCACTGTACACATTTTATTATGTGTATTTTGTTATTTTGGTACCGGTCAACTCATGAGGCGTGGAGCTTAAAGGTTTATTTAGCTAGACCGAATTTGACTATTTGTTTTAGCTAAATAAATCGGGTGGTTATCGTTTAATTGCGGGTCTCCAATTCGGTTCTATTTTCTATCATTTTTCAATTAATTAGTGTAGATTTATTTTGTCATTTTATAAAATGTTTGCTTATTTGATAATTGTCATGCGTAGTGAGTAGTTTATTAGTGCTTGTTAAGTGACATTTGTGAATTGGGATTTAAGTGTGGATTTGAAAAAGGTTTAATTGATTAATAATTTTGGATTATTTAGATTTAAAGTTCGAATGTTTCGAAGGGCAAAAGCCGAAGAAATAATCAAACTACACATCTAGTAATTAATATCTTTTTAAGAGGTTTTTATCAAAATGAACCAACGTTGTAAGATAAAATTCTTTTCTATGGGAATTAATTCGTTAAAAAACCTAAATTCACACTTGATGAACATTTCACCTCTCTTAGCAAGCATATTAGTCATTTATATCTTTTAGATCAATTTTAGTATAATTTTGTAGTTTAAAATCTTAGAATTACTATTAGTTTAATTTTTAGTATAAAAATAGTTTAAAACCATGACAATCAAGCTCGATTTACAAATTGAACGTAGATTTCCATTCACCTCTCACCGAGGAAAACGATACCCGTGTTGATTACTTGTTATTCTTTCCTAAGAATAATTTGTATGATACTTTGCTTACGTATTATATATGTATTTTATAAATATATATATTATTTACTTGAGGGTTTATTTGATAAACGCGTTGTAAAAACGAACAAATATCAGTAGTCCTTTATTTTTATGCACTTTAAAACATTATTGTCAGTTTTGTCAATACGGCGTATTCATGCACATGATATGGCGTATTCAACAGACTGACCCGTATTTAGTATTTAGTTTAGTTAAAATTAACCGTAGGTACCAAGATAGGAATTCATGTTTTTCCTATATTTTGCACAGGACCTCAGTGAAAGAAAAAAAATCGACAATGTTGGTGGAGAATCTACGATCTGGAAATTTTGAAGTGTTGGAGTCTTGAAACTTCAAGACGGTTGTTCAACACACAATCTTGCTCATAAACTCAACTTGGAGAATCTACTGAGCAAAATATCAGGGGAGTTTCTCATTCTAATTCTTTTAATTCATGTTTTTATTATTTTATCTATACAACGAGGACGTTGTATAATTCAAGTGGGGGTGGGAATTAGAATGATACTTGTCCTATTTTTCACACTAAAATGCTTAAATTATGCTCAAATTTAAAAAAAATTCAAGCATACTTTTGTGAAATTACTTGATACATAACCCGCACACAATAACCCTTGTTAGATATTGTGAGGATTTAACCTTATCCGTTTCTAAATGTTTACCCAAATTCCACAAAAATATGAATGTGCCGATGATGTTGTAGACTTTAGAACTTGGCTTGGTATATCTATTCGAGACCACAGTGATGAGTACTATGGATTTAGATGGAGTAACTTGTTGTAGACTTTATATGTTGTTTATTAACTAACTACAATGGTTAGTTAACCCCCTTATAAACCCGGCAAAACTAATTCGGCTTATAAATAAGCATTTCGAGCTTATTTTGGCTTAACGGGCCTTATTGGGCCCGTTAAGGTCCGTTTAGCTTATCAAAGGTCCAATACGATTTAAATAGGTCCGAAAGCCTTAAATAAGCTTATACGGGGCTGTTAAGCTTAAAATAAGCTCGGTGAGCTTATTGAAGCTTATTTCGAGCTTATTGGGCTTACGGGCCCAATAGCTCAACCCGAATAGAACCTTATGGGTTCCTTAAGCATTTTAGCTTATTTTCTACCCTATTTAAGCCCAATACTTCTGTTTTATTTTCTAGCTTATTTATAATAAGCTAATAAGCTTTTGATTGGGCCGGTTTGGGCCTGTTGAGGCCCGATAAGGGTTCAAAGGCGTTCTGTTGGGTCCATTGAGGTCCATTAAGTACATTTAAGTCTGTTAAGCTGATTAAGCCCTCATAAGGTCACCAATAAGCTACTCGAGCTTATTGTGAGCTTATTTGCTCATTTAGGGCCCGTAAATGGACTAGGAGGCCCGTTAAGGGTTCGGTTGGTTTTCAAAGAAATACAAAGGGTCCATTTAGGTTCTTAAGTCTATATTAAGTTCATTAAGCCGCGTATGAGCACACGAATAAGCTGTTTAGCTTATTGTGGCTTATGAGCTCGCGTTGGGCTCGCGTTGGGCTCGGTGGTCCATGGACTTACTTTCGTTTCTACCCCTTTCATTTAGACAACGGTTTAAAAGGGCTCGACATCACGATTAGCTTTCGTTTGACATTTTTAAACGTGGACACGACTCATGCAATCGTCCTATATCATTATAGCTCGTTCCTAATTCGAACCAACGTACTACATGTAAAAGTTTAACGGGGGATATCTTGTTAAATTCGATTAAGACTTCATGTTACTACTTAGGAGTTTTCCTTAGCTTGTTTTAAGTGTAAACCTAAGTCCTCTTTACGCACAATCGTTTTCTAGGCACCCCACGACTTGCATCATTTGATGTCTATACAAAATAAAAACCCGGGTGTTTCGAACATACAAATGAAACATACGCCGAAAAAAAAAACATATATATAGCTAGTCAAAAGAATTAAATCGACAGTAATGTAGAGATCAAATAAGACTTACAAGGGGCTCCATAAATAGCAATTAATGACGTCGACGAAAACACCCCGACACCCAAACGCGTCTATAACTTCAAAGTTATGAACCCAAGCTTCGCTAGAGCTGCCGTACATACACTCTGAACACCACATATGTTTAATCTCCAAAGGTGCCCTTCGTGGTTCCTTAGAGTGATCTGAGGGTCTAGTTGGTTTCGGCTTCAATCGACGAATGACGAGTGGATTACTAGAGGAAAGGAGGTTGTTTTAGCTTTGAGAGAGTTTAAGGGTTTAGGGGAAAATGAATCAATGGAGCTTTTGAGTGTGTATTTAATAGTACAATTAACTAGACACTCACCTCCTAGCCCTACTCAACCAAACCGAGCCCGTCATAAGTATGAGGTTATGTGGTTTTTTAGGGATCTCTATTTACTTACAACACTATGGTATTGGTACTTAAACCACTTAAGTACAAGAATTAATGAGAGGAGTTAATGGGTAATGATTTACTTGCTAGCAAAAATCTTAAAGGATTATGTGTGTTTGTAATAATCGTGACCCAGGGTATCCAATGACAAAAACCAACAAATTTTGGTCATTAACCACTAGGTATTAGTTACTAGGAACATTAAGTACCATCTTTAATTACTTATGATTTGTACATGTACTCTTAAAGATCATTAGGGGATTTTGCTAGTAAACAAATCACCAAGGACGATTTTTTTTTGCAAGTTTACTTGCCCACATTCGGCATTAAAGGGATATAAACACAAGACTTGATTAAATTTTGTGTTTAGGTTTTCAAAGTGGGTATTTGAGTACTAAGTCTAGGTAAGTCTAGGTATTTCCGGGGTGCGTCCAAATGTATTTTATCGTGAAACGTAACCCTTTTTATCGTGACCAATAGAAAAATAAAATCTACGCAAAGTACACTTTTTCTCTAAAATAATTATTCCTTACTTGGTTGATGTAAACCTTAATTTATTTGGTGACCGTTTACATTCATTGATTATTTCTAGTCTACGCGGTTTAGCTTTAAAAGTAAACATTTAAAAGGTAATCGCAGTATCGGACCTAAAAATCTAAATTGTGTTCATTCTATAATCGTACAATGACACGAAAAATGATAAATTTACAGTCTCCCCCGTTAAAAGAGCTTTGTCCCAAAGCTTAAGACTTGTAGTTATATGACGAAGCCGCGTTTGTGAAGAGTTGTGGTATTTTTGTTTGAACGAATCTCACGTTCCTAGGTGAACTCAGCGGCGCCCCGCCTAGAGTTCCAGCGAACCTTTAACCAGTGGTATCTGCGGCTCCGCTATCAATCGTTTGATCATCGCCTTTACCATGATTTTTAATGGCTCTTCCGACAAACACTGGGAGCTTGTATCGTCAACATGAATTCCTTCTAACGCATGACTAATGGTTCATCGGCATAACATTTCATCTCAGGTTTAGATACGTGTAAAGGAAAGTCGTGTGAACTCTGCTCAACGTCTTAGGAAGTTTTCCAGCGCTATAGGCACCCTTTCCTACTTTGCAACGACTAGATAACCAACTTTGAAAGTTCCGACTTCCACGGGTTCAGCTTGCCCGCTTACCGAATCGTAACGACTCGCTTTCCAGGGTGATACCTTGAGCATAACTCTGTCTCCAACTTCAGAACTCGAGAACTCCATCGGCTTTCGTTCCGATACGGCGTAGCTCTGTTGTCGGTCCTAGGGCCGCTTGCATCCTTTGCTTGATTAATGATCTTTTTCCCGTTGTTTTCCTGGTTTAACGATTCTGGCACCGAGGTCAGTTTGACTTCCCAACTCTCGCCAGCACACTGGTGATCTGGCATTTTCGACCATGACAGTGTCCGATCATAAGGGGCCTGCCTTTATGCTCTGCGAGATAACTGTTGTTAGTATGAAAACTCACAAGTGGCAAATGCTTAACCCAGCCTTGCCAAAATCAATCACGCAAGCACGAAGCCTTATCTCGAGAGTTTGTATGGCCTCCTCGCTCTGACCGTTAGGTTTCTGGATGTACGCAGTGCTCATAATCCAAATAATCCGACCCTAAGAGCTTTGTTGACATGATCTCAGAAATTTGAAGTGAAATCTTCCATACACGAACACAGATAATTGAGCAGTATCCGTGTCTTGCACTATCCGGTTCAAGTATAACTCGCCAATTTAGCTAACGGAACATTTTCCCGTATTGTAAAAAGTGAGCAATTTTGTAAGTCGATCCACAATCATCACCCAGATGGTGTCAAAACCGTTGTGATGACCTAAGGAAGTATTAGTGATAAAATCCATTGTTATATTATCCCCACTTCACTCGGGTATATCTGGTTTGTACTAGCAATCCTGATGGCCTTTGATGTTCGTCCTTGACCCTTGCACATGTCAGGCATTTGCTAACATACGTGGCAATGTCAGCCTTCATGTTTGGCCACAAAAATAATTTCTTCACATCTTGGTACATCTTTTCGGAACCGGGATGGATAGAGATATTTTTCGATCTTGTGGGAACTTCGTCGCATAATCACGGATCTTAAGTCTCCATAGGGCATGGCTCCAACTCACTACCCTGCGTATAAGCATAGGTCCCATCGCACGTGGTTCCAGTCTTCCTTGGGTATAACCCTTCAGACAACCTCCTACGTCTTAATTTACGATGTTCTCCCTCCGGTTTTCTGGGCTTCGATCTGAGTCTTCTAGTATTCGTTTGGGAAGATCCAAACCAATTGTCATAACAAGGCTTGAACCTCGCAATGGCTCAATCGTTCTTGTACGGCCAGTCGCATCGCCACTACGTTGCTTTCCCGGATGATAGCGAATATCACAATCATAATCACTTAGTAATTCTAGCCAACGGCGTTGCCTCATGTTAAGCTCCTTCTGATCAGAGAATGTGTTGTAGCCTTTATGGGCGGTGAATACGGGTGCATCTGGTTCCGGTATAAGTACGTGTCCTCCTCCACATCTTTTGGGCAGCGTTGGGCTTGGTGTCCATGACTACTAACTTTCGTGTTCTTTCTACCAGTTTCATTTAGACACGGTTTTTTAAAAGGCCTCGACATCACTTTTAGCTTTCCGTTTGACATTTTACAACGTGGACACGACTCATGCTAATGGTCCTCTTAACTCTATTATAGCGTTTCCAAATTTCGAACCAAATACTACATGGAAAAGTTTACGTGGATATCTTGTTAAATTCGATTAAGACTTCATGTTACTACTTAGGAGTTTTCCTTAGCTTGTTTTAAGTGTAAACCTAAGTCCTCTTTACGCACAATCGTTTTCTAGGCACCTCACGACTTGCATCATTCGAATGTCTAGTACAAAATCAAACGGTGTTCCGACATATAAATGCAAAAACACGCGACATATCTAGCTAGTCCCATAGTCTTTAAATCGACATAAGTAGGATCATTTAGACTTACAAGGGTCCTATAGCAATTAATGACGTGCGAGATGAACACCCCGACACCCAAACGTGTCTATAACTTCAAAGTTATTGATACCCAAGCTTCCTAGACTCGTATACACTCTTAACACCCTTATGTTTAATCTCAAGGGCTCCTTCGTGTTCCTTAGAGGATTGTGGGTCGAGTTTGGTTCGGCTTCAACGAATGACGAGTGATTTAGAGGGTAAGGAGGTTGTTTTAGCTTTGAGAGAGTTTATACAGGGCGAGAGGTTGGGGAATAATTAGTATCAGTGAGCTTTTGAGTTGTATTTATAGACATTAACTTAGTCACTGTCCCTCCTAGCCCTACTCGAAAACCAAACCGTGCCCTCTTAAGTAGGTTTCTTGTGGTTTTTAGGGATCTCTAGTACAACTAACAAAGTATTGTTAAACCACTAAGTAACAAGTATTAATGAAGGATTTTTGGGTTACCATGATTTACTTAGCTAGCAAAATCTGAAGATTATGTGTGTTTTTATCATCGAAGACCGGGTATCCAAGGGAAAAGAAACCAACTTCAATTTGGTCATTAGCCACTAGGTATTTAGTTGCTAGAAACATTAGTACCTCATCTTTTCAAATTACTTAAGTTTGTACATGTACCTAAAGCTCATTAGGGGATTTTTCGCTAGAAACAAATCACCAAGACGATTTTTTTTTGCAAGTTTACTTGCCCTACATTGCGGCAATTAAGGGATATAAACACAAAGACTGATTAAAATTTTGGTGACTCAGAGTTTTCAAAGTGGGTATTGGTCTTTGAGTCTAGGTAATCTATGGTATTTTCCGGGTGGCGTCCAAATGTATTTTATCCGCGAAACCGTAACCCTTTTACGTGACCAATAAAAATGGAAAATACGCAAAGTACCAAAATTATTCTTAAAATAATTCATTCCTTTACTTGGTTGATGTAAAACCTTAATTTGATTTGGTGACCGTTACCATTCATTGACTATTTCTTAGTCACCGGATACGCGGTTCAGCTTTCTTACAAGGCTAAACATTTAAAAGTAAGCGCGTATCGGACTAAAATAAATAGTGTTCATTAATATAGTCGTACAATGACACGAAAATGAGAAATGTTACAGTTATCTTTTAATTGCGGGTCTGCAATTCGGTTCCATTTTCTATTATTTTTCAATTAATTAGCGTAGATTTATTTTGTCATTTTATAAAATGTTTGCTTATTTGATAATTGCCATAGCTTAATGTTCAGTTTATTAGTGCTTGTTAAGTGACATTTGTGAATTGGGATTTAAGTGTGGATTTGAAAAAGGTTTAATTGATTAATAATTTTGGATTATTTAAATTTATAGTTCGAATGTTTTGAAGGGCAAAGGCCGGAGAAATAGTCAAACTACACATCTAGTAATTAATATATTTTTAAAAGGTTTTTATCAAAATGAACCAACGTTGTAAGATAAAATTCTTTTCTAAGAGAATTAATTCGTTAAAAAACCTAAATTCACACTTGATGAACCTTTCACGTCTCTTAGCAAGCATATTAGTCATTTATATCTTTTAGATCAATTTTAGTATAATTTTGTAATTTAAAATCTTAGAATTACTATTAGTTTAATTTTTAGTATAAAAATAGTTTAAAACCAAAACCAAAAACTTGAATGACAATCAAGCTCGATTTACAACTTGAACGTAGATTTTCATTCACCTCTCACCGAGGAAAACGATACCCGTGTTGATTACTTTTTATTCTTTCCTAAGAATAATTTGTATGATACTTTGCTTACGTATTATATATGTATTTTATAAATATATATATTATTTACTTGAGGGTTTATTTGATAAACGCGTTGTAAAAACGAACAAACATCAAAAGTTCCTAAACTTGTAGTCTCTCAAATTGATTCAACTCATCTTGCATGGACTCAATCCAACTGTGATCGGCCATAGCTTCTTTAATATTCTTTGGTTCGATAGTGCTGACGGTTAATGCATACATGCATACCTCAGAATCTGTTTGAAGCTTTTGACGAGTCATTACAGGTTTGGATGGGTCACCAATAACTTGATCTAGAGGATGATCTTTTGTCCAAATGTGAGTTGAGGGTTGTACTTGGTGGAAATTCTGCACATTTGATGGTTCTAGAGCTGCCATAGAGGATTCAATTTCCTCATGACTTGAAGTGTTATATGGAACAAAATCCAGATTGCCATTAAAATCAGCAGAATCTTCTTGATTAAATTCATCAGCGTCTGTCAAAGAGATTGGAGAAGTTTGTTCGTCAGATGTAGTTTCAATGGGAGGAGCCTCATGTTCGTCAACAATGATTGAAGATGTGGAAGGTGAGTCTTTATGAAATTGAGTTGGTTGTGCAGCGGAATTGATGGGTGTATCAAAAGACCTCTTCTCAAAATATTCTTCAAACATTGGACCGAACAAATTTTCCAAATCTTCTTTGGATGGAGTATTCATTGTGTCTGCTGATGAAGTATTATTGTTAAATCGTTGGATCACGGGTTCTAAACAGTCATGTTCAGAAGCCATAGCTGTAAGCTCGTCAAACTTGACATGAATGGTTTCCATAATCTTTTTGGTGCGTCGGTTATAGATTCGAAACCCTCTTGATGTTTCCGAATAACCAATAAAAACCCCAATGTCTGCTTTTGGTTTCATTTTTCCAAGATCATCACGGTCATTTGTTGGATAACACAATGAGCCAAACACATGAAAATACTCAACATTCGGCTTTCGTCTGCGTAATAGCTCATAAGGTGTTTTGTTATGTCATGTATGAATGATTGATCTATTTTGAGTAAAACAAGTTGTAGCCACCGCTTCAGCCCAAAGGAATTCAGGTAATCGAGAAAAGATAAGCATTGTTCTAGCAGCCTCAACAAGAGTACAATTACGTCTTTTAACCACTCCATTTTGCTGAGGCGTACGAGCAGTTAAAAATTGTTGCATGATGCCTAACTTTTCATAATGAGCTTTAAGAGTAGCATTTTTGAATTCAGTACCATTATCAGTATGAATCTTGCAAACTTTGGCTTTGTAATTCAATTGAGCTTGAGCATTGAATTTCTTTATCATCTCTGGAGTTTCGTCTTTCGAGTGAAGAAAGTAAACCCATGTATATCGAGAATAATCATACACTAACACAAGAATATACTTCTTTCCATTGATCGAAGCTACCCTTATTAGACCGCATAAATTCATATGAAGTAATTCCAATTTGGAGTGATTACTTGAAACCAATTTGGGTGGATGAGAAGCTTTCTTGCTTTTTCCTCTTTCACAAGCAGAACAAAGGTGATCCTTTCCATATTTTAACTTTGGAAGACCATCAACCAAGTCAAGTCTGGTAAGATCGTTTATGGTTCCGAAATTAAGATGTGAGAGTCGACGGTGCCATAACCATGACTTTGTCGAAGTTGCTTTGGACATCAGACAAACAGGTGAAGAAGCAGCCATGTCAGAAATGGAGATAGTATACAAATTAGATTCGCGTCCTCCTGTGAGCAAATCATCTCCTTCCAGATTTCGCACGTAACATGTCTTGGAACGAAAAGCCACTTCTAAATCACCATCACAAAATTGCCCAACGCTAAAGAGATTATGTCCAAGACCTTCAACATAATATACATGACAAATAGTGATATTGCCCTGTATATAATCGCCATAGCCTGTGATTGCTGCAAAATTATCATTTCCAAAGCGAACGGTGCCCATGAATTTCTCAATGAAATTTCTCAGCAGTGATCGATCACCCGTCATATGCTTTGAACAACCACTGTCAACAATCCACAGAACGATCTGGACTACCTGCAACACAAGAAGAACCAACACATGGACAAGTGGGCAATTTGACTACCCATTTCTTAACAGAACCCGATGGTTTCTCAGATGAACGACTATTATGAACATTCGGAGTTGTGTTAACGGGAGACCAAACAACATTTGGTTGTGATTCAAACCACTTTTGCCAAATTCGACTTGTTCGAATTTTGTTCTTCATGTATATGCTTAAAGAGTTATCTCTCAAATTTCGTTTCTTTGTCTTAGAAGCACTAGAGACCTTATGTTTAGCTTTTGAGATACTTCCTACATCAATCTTAGGTTTGGAGACTACAGAAGTAGTATCTAAAGACTTAGATTGTGCCAACTTCTCAGACAACCTAGTCTTAAGAACTACATAAGTATTGTCTGAAGATTTTGGTGTTCTAGAATTAGTGGAGAAAGCTCTACGATCATTCGAATGCACATTCAATTTATAATTTGCAAGACATTTATCATGACATGGAATAAGCATATTTTGCATACAATAAACACATCGAAGAGTTTTCGCTTTAGAAGCATTTGCAACATTAACATCAATTACATTCTCTTTGTTTGAGATAACATTTGCAGATGTCTTATCTGTTTGCTTATTTTTCCTAACATAAACTGGTACTTTCTTTGCTGAATTCTTAGAGTTAGCTAAGACACTGTTCTTGACATGTGAATCTTTATTCACTGGTCTTCTAATACTAGTTGCAGCATTCATTCCTGTAGAAGATAAACCATTCTTAGCCTCAATTGTTTGTGATTCTTGTGTTGTGACAACTCTGTACATTCCATGTGCTATGACATTTTTGTTTGAATTTTCCCCTCTTTGTTTGTCAGGTGAAGTCTGTAAAGTGACTGGTTTTGACACTACATGTTTTTCTTTAGTTTTTGAAACAACCGTTTTCTTTTGAAAAACTTGTTTGTTTATCGGTGTGACACAAAGAAGATTTTGAGAAACATTTGTCTTGTCAAACTTAGTATTTACAGACTTACCTTTTTCAACAGTTTCCAATCTAGTTTTTAACTCAGATATGGTACTTAAAAGATTCTGATTCTCAGCACGAATAGCACCATATGCATATGTTTTCTCAGAGACATGAGCAATTAATTCATCCATTTCTTTTTGAGATTGAGACCGTGTCTTTTTGATTGAATCGAAAAGCTTTTGATATTCTAATTTTACATTGTCTCGTTCTTTTATCAAAGATTGCACTTGAAACTCCAAAGACACGTTCTCATTCTCAAGTTTCTCCATCTTTGAAATCCAAGAGTAATCAAGAGGATTTGTGTTTTTATTATTCAAAGTTGACTCCCATTTATGTTTTTCTTTTTCATGTTGTAACTTTAATTCAAAATCAACACTTTGCTTTTGACATCTTTGAACATCTTTTTCAAGAATTTTTATTTTTGCTTGCAAACCCTCTTGAATCTCAATGGAATTCTTTTTGATTTGTTCAATTTCAGCATGTAAGGAATTATCTACGCATTCATGATTTAACAACACACTTATTTCTACTTCATGCCTGAGGGATGCTTCCAAAAGTTGATCTTTTAAAAAATCATTTTGCTTCTTTATTTCACAAAGTTCACTTTCTGTAGACTCAAAAACATCTTTCATTTCTTTTATATCCCTTTGAAATAGTTTCCTAAAGAATTCAAAATAGAACTGCAACTCGTTAACAATCGGTTTGACTTGATCTTGACAAAAATCATTTAGTTGTATTTCTTCAGGAGATGTGTAAAAAATGCTTGCTCTTTTACAATTCTTCTGAATTAACTCAGACAACGTTTGAAAACAACTTTTCATTTTATCCAATTGTATGATCAAAGGTGACTCACTCGGCATTGATGCCGGGACAGAAGAAGTTGCATTTGGAGTCTTGTCAGAAGGAATAAAAGAAGATGGAAAATATTTTTGCTCAGCAGAAAGTTCTTTTTGAGGAACAAAGTCTTTATAAAGAGCATTTATTTGTTTGTAATCAATTGTCCAACAATTCTGTTTGTTTGCAACAGCAATTGGATCATTCATTTTTTCTTTCATTTTTTGTTGGCTTTTGGAAGCATCATCAAGAGTGTCCTCAGTATCTCTAACATTCAAAGGAATTTCTGACTTACTCAGACTAGAGGCAAGATATAACTTTGGACATTGAGAAATTGCTTGCTTGAGTGTATAAGGATTCAGGTACCCCAAACCATGTTTTTAATTGTGAATCATACACAGACAATGGCTTTGGTCCAAGCATAAACATTCCTTGTAAGGAATTGCCAAGTTTCAATATTAGATCAACATTCTTTTTAAGTTTGGCCTCGAGATCTAGAATAGTGTCATGATAACGATCCTCATTTTCACTCATTTATCTTTTTAAAATTAAATGAGTCTTTTGAAGTTCCTCATTTTTTCGCTTGTAATCAGTGACAGCTAAATCTAATTTATCTCGTTGTTTTTCTAGGTCTCGAATGATATCTCGATCAAGTACAAATTGAGATTAAGCTTGTTGATTAAAATGTTTTGCTTGTCTATCAGCCTCAAGAAATTCGTTGAGATAATTGTTATCCCCTTCGATGTTTTCCAAAACCCGAACCCTTTCCTTATATAACTCAAGTTGACAAGTCAAAGTCGTGTTTTGTTGTTGGACTTTTTGAGCAAATAATTGTTGTTTCTCAGCTTCCTTATATGCATTTCTAGCTAGTTGCTCTAAAAACGCATCATAAGGGTCAGGACATGTGTATCTTTTTTACACTGCCCCCACTATTAACATTTCCATTTGGTTCATCAAATATAATATTGCTATCAATTTGATCATCACCAATTGTACTGTTAATAATTTTAGTATGAGTTGGATACATTTGTTCTTGATTACTTTGAATGGGTGAAAGATTGTACCTCACTAATAAATGCAGAATCGCTGGTTGGATCCTGGCCATTAAGCATATGTTTACACTGAGTTCTTCAATTTCTTCCATCCTTGAAGCATAAGCAAAGAGAAAATCATTCTGTTCATTGGTAAGAATTACTCCAGCTTCATCTAGTTTTGCTAACAACATTTGTTCCATGAAGTATTTTGGCTTTGGATAATTCCTAGCATAATGTCCTTTTCCACAACAGTTGTAGCATTGAACAGTCGAATTATTTCCTGAAGATGAAGTTTGAAGAGTCCTTTGAACATTTCCAGTTTCATCTTGAGCATTAGATCCCTCAACAACTTCCTCTTGAACATAAGCTCGTCTAGTATTTCTCCCAGTATTACCAGGGTTCCTGCTTTGAATATTCACCCTATCTCCTTGAATGATTGCTTGGTTTCTGGTGTTGGATGAAGTACGAAGACGATTATTTGTTGGATTAGAGAAATTTTGAGTAATGGCTGGAGCAAGTAACAACATTGCAGAGGTTAGAGGATCTTCAGAATTGGTTTGAACATCATCCTGCTGGTACTCATCGTCATAATCAACCACAGACGTAGGATGCGTTACATAATAAGATGATGTGTTTCTAGACGATGAACCTGTGTGTGCTACTAGAGCCAAAGGATCATGAGACTTTTCTAACTTCTTTGCTCATGATGCATTAACCAGTTTTTCGAATTGTTGAAGGTAATCAAATAGATCATCAAACGTATCCACTGTCAAACGTTTAGCAAGACGAACTTGAGTGAAATATTTCAACCATTCCGGTTACAAGCTATTCAGGAACTTTATGTTAATTGTGACAATTGGAAAATGCATGTTATTTCTTTCCAAATCATTCATTAACTGAGCAAAGCGGTTGTAGACAGAAACAAGTGCTTCCCCTGGTTCAACAACAAACTGATCAAACTCGTTCGTAAAACGGGTTTCTCTGTCAACTTGGTTTTGTATCGTTCCCCTCATCAGACGTTCAACTCTTTTCCACATGTCCTTGGCCGAAGTGCAAGCATCCACAGAGTTGAAATGTCATTTGGAATAGAAAGTAGAATCAGATTCATGACCTCAATTTCAGCATCATAATGCAATAACGTATCACCTTGTAAATCCCCTGCAGTCTGCAGTTTCGATACTGTCGAATTTGACAGTAGCGCTTAACTTTCTGAGGGTAACATACACATGCAAACTCTTGAAGCCCAATAATGTCATGATATTAAAATAGAGATAGTATTATATTCGCGTCCTCCTGTGAGCAAATCATCTCCTTCTAGATTTCGCACGTAACATGTCTTGGAACGAAAAGACACTTCTAAATCACCATCACAAAATTGCCCAACGCTAAAGAGATTATGTCCAAGACCTTCAACATAATATACATGACAAATAGTGATATTGCCCTGTATATAATCGCCATAGCCTGTGATTGCTGCAAAATTATCATTTCTAAAGCGAACGGTGCCCATGAATTTCTCAATGAAATTTTTTAGCAGTGATCGGTCACCCGTCATATGCTTTGAACAACCACTGTCAACAATCCACAGAACGATCTGGACTACCTGTAACATAAGAAGAACCAACACATGGACAAGTGGGAAATTTGACTACCCATTTCTTAACAGAACCCGATGGTTTCACAGTTGAACGTTTATTATGAACAATCAAAGTGGTGTTAACGGGAGACCAAACAACATTTGGTTGTGATTCAAACCATTTTTGCCATATGCGACTTGTTCTAATTTTGTTCTGTATGTATATGCTTAAAGAGTTATCTCGCAAATTTCTTTTCTTTGTCTTAGAAGCACTAGAGACCTTATGTTTAGCTTTTGAGATACTTCCTACATCAATCTTAGGTTTGGAGACTACATAAGTAGTATCTAAAGACTTAGATTGTGCCAACTTTTCAGAAAACCTAGTCTTAAGAACTACATAAGCAGTGTTTGAAGATTTTGGTGTTCTAGAATTAGTGGAGAAAGCTCTACGATCATTCGAATGCACATTCAATTTATAATTTGGAAGACATTTATCATGACACGGAATAAGCACATTTTGCATAAAATAAACACATAAAAGAGTTTTCGCTTTAGAAGCATTTGCAACATTAACATCAATTACATTCTCTTTGTTTGAGATAACATTTGTAGATGTCTTATCTGTTTGCTTTTTTTTCTAACATAAACTGGTACTTTCTTTGCTGAATTCTTAGAGTTAGCTAAGACACTGTTCTTGACATGTGAATCTTTATTCATTGGTCTTCTAACACTAGATGCAACATTCATTCTTGTAGAAGATAAACCACGCTTAGCCTCATTTGTTTGTGATTCTTGTGTTGTGACAACTTTGTACATTCCAAGTGCTATGACATTTTTGTTTGAATTTGCCCCTCTTTGTTTGTCAGGTGAAGTCTGTAAAGTGACTGGTTTTGACACTACATGTTTTTCTTCAGTTTTTGAAACCACCGTTTCTTTTGAAAAACTTGTTTGTTTATCTGTGTGACACAAAGAAGATTTTGAGAAACAAGTCTTGTCAAACTTAGTATTTACAGACTTACCTTTTTCAACAGTTTCTAATCTGTTTTTTAACTCAGATATGGTAATTAAAATATTTAGATTCTCAGCATGAATAGCACCATATGCGTATGTTTTCTCAGAGACATGAGCAATTAATTCATCCATTTCTTTTTTAGATTGAGACAGTGTCTTTTTGATTGAATCGAAAAGCTTTTGATATTCTAATTTTACATTGTCTCGTTCTTTTATCAAAGATTGCACTTGGAACTCCAAAGACACGTTCTCAATCTCAAGTTTCTCCATCTTTAAAATCCAAGAGTAATCAAGAAGATTTGTATGTTTATTATTCAAAGTTGACTCCTATTTATGTTTTTCTTTTTCATGTTGTAACTTTAATTCAAAATCAACACTTTACTTTTGACATCTTTGAACATCTTTTTCAAGAATTTTTATTTTTGCTTGCAAACCCTATTGAATCTCAATGGAATTCTTTTTGACTTGTTTAGTTTTACGTTACGTATTACAAGTTACATGTTTGTCATCACCAAAACATAAAGATGTAATATTTGAACTAACAATCTCCCTCTTTTTGATGATGACGCAAGAAAAACCTATGTAAACTATAACACATAGTAAGGTTTAAAAGTTACTCATTTACACTCCTTTCTCCTCCTTTTGTCGAAGCAAAAAGGTATTATGTGGATGTAAGAAGAAGATATGAGAAGATGGTATGTGCTCCTGGTATATATGTTGGAGGATGAGAAGACAACATGAGAAATAAGGTTAAGGTGGTTTTGTGTTTCTTGGAATAATTCAGACGTAGGTTATAAGAATTGAGGAATGGCTTGAAAAGAAGGTAGGTACTTCAAGTATATAAGTTGAAGGTATGAGAAGAGGACCTTAAGGTTGAGGGTGATTTTGAAGTGGAGGAGGTGAAGTATTTGGAGTACGAATGAACCCTTCATTGTATTTGACAATCCCCGATCCTATCTTCCTATAAAGGTGAGCTTGCATCATCCTAGTGAAGTCTTCTATCATCACGGTTTAACCGACTCCTTTCTATTTACCCACATATCTTCGAGCTCCCCTTGCTCATTGCATCCCCATGATAATTGCATTCCTTGTATATTAACTCTAGAGGATCCATGCATCAAATAAATTACCATCGATGCTCAAGAAGTTTGATGCAATTTAAATTAGTAGAACGCTTGCAAGTGCTCCCCCTCAGTGTATGCCCCCTTGTTTGGGGCACAAAGAAATCAAGATATAGATGTGTGCTACAAAACAAAGTTAGTAGACAAGTGCACACACACACACACACACACACACACACACACACACACAACAAAAAAAAACATACTATATATATATATATATATATATATATATATAGCAAGATATTAACGAGGAACTAGACATGCATTTTAGGTGTTAGTATTCTAAAGTATGACACTTTAAAAGAAAGTTAGAAGCTAGACACATGCAATCATTATTTTAAAATCAACAATCTAAATGATATAATTAAAAGACTCAAGACATATGTTTAAGGAAAAAGATTAGACTGACTTTTAACAAACGAGAATGGGATTCATTTATTGATTGACACAAAAATATTATGATAATGACCCTTTTTAAAAGTAGACGAATGACACTTAATGTCTTGGCGAAATATGCCAAAATATATACTTTAAAGAGATAAAAAGAAAAATAAGATGAGGATGGAGACGATGTGCTCTTGAATGTTAATGAAAATGATTCCATAGAGCTGAAAAGTAGGAACATTGGATGCGCGAAGACTAAAAAGGAAGTGTTGACGAGAGGTGATAGCAAAAGATTGATTATATCATTTTGCACTAAACAAATGATGTGCATGTGATCCTATCAAGACAAAGTTGGATGAGTACGAATTCAAAGGTTTGTTTTGTGTTTTGTTGGTTGTCAATGTTGAGGAACAAAGGTGGGTATGTTAAAATGTGGTGGATAGTTGGAGGGGTCTCTCTGGTGAAGAATAATGAGAGACTCAACATTGTGAAGGACTCAATAACACTTGAAGATTGAAAATCTTCTTTATGTTCTTCACTTTCTAGAAAGTGGAAAGTTTAGCGAAGGAGTGACATTTGCATTTCGCAATTACTTAATATTTCAGATGATAATAATTAAGTTAGGAGAGATATAGGAGGAATTTTAATAGTAACAGGACTATTAAAAGAGAAGAAACGTTTAGACGTGAGAGGAAACGTTAGAGAAGATAAGACATATTGTTAAGGGAAAGGAAACGTTTAAAGTGATGAAGTAAACGTCGAAAGAAAATAGGACTATTAGAAGTGAGAGACTATCAGAAGTGAGAGATATTTAAGAAAGAGGGACCATTGAGAAGTGAAAAGCCCATTTGAGGCGAGAAAAGCGTTTACGAGATGGGAGGAGCAAGATTTGTATGGGAGGAGAATTTATTATGTAAATGATTGATTGTATATGGTTTATCGATGTAAGGAAGTGTTGAAGGATGAAGACGCATTTCATTATGAAAATTCTCTTGACAACATAAGCAACAGTGCTTATGGGAATTGAGATAAGAGAATGACCCATTGATCTTTAGAGAGATGTTGGGCATAGATTTAGGTGTAAAGTAGACGTCAGCTTGTAGCAGAAGAGAGAGGGGTGTTCGTTTAATGATTTGAAAAGATTTAACAGATATCTCAAGCCTGCTGTCGGCGGTCCCAAATATATCTAGGGGCCGCCAGAATAGATCTGGGGGGCGCCGGACCACCAACAAGAGAGGAGTTTAGGGATTGACAAATTTTTTGAAAGGAGTGACTTTTTAATTTGCATTTCGCTAATTAAAAATACTTAAAGTACTTTGGATGAAGTAGTTAAGTTGTCACGACGCACGGAATAGATAATAGACTAGAATCAAGACTATTAGAAAAGAAGAGAAAGATTTACGGAATATGTTCCATTATTCAATAGACCTAACAAAGATAATTTAATTGATTTGCGGTTGAGGGGTAAAGAAATGAATGGTCGACGATGTTATTCTATAGACGCAATCCTATTCGAATGGAGTGTTACCTTTTGGAATTTCCTGAATGAAATGATGATGTATTCTCACGTGCGTTTCGTATGCGAAATAATAATAATAATAATAATAATAAATAAAGAAGAATAAACCGATGATGAAGGCGACGAGCTTGACAATGTCAAGATGGATGGTGGTCTTCTCGAGTATTGTGAATGTTCATAAAACAATCTCATGACGAGGTATAATGTTATCTTAAAGGTGATAGCGGAAATAGTAGAGGAAAGAGATTAGCCATCTCTATGGTTGTAGAGGCGTGGTTGAGTGAGAAGGAAAAGGTGTGATCGAAAGATAAAGAGTGTTTTTGTCAAAGAGAAAGAATGTTTTCTTCGAAGAGAAAGAATTTTTTCGTCAAAGAGAAAGAATGTTTCGCAGAAGAGAAAGAATTTTTTCATCGAAAGAAAGAATGTTTTTGTCGAAGAGAAAAGGAGAGCGTTTTAACTTATGTTGTTAAAAGGCTTGAATGTGGATTTTTAGATATGACCTTTAACGTTTGCGATCGCAAGGTAAAGATACTTGAATATTTTGGATGAAATATTTAAGTTATCAAACCGACTTGGAGGAGCGTTAGAATTGTATCTAACCTTTTCTTGACAAAATAGTGGATGATTTAGAAGAAAGCAAGATGATGATCAAAGGAGTGTGTGAGTGAAGACGCTAAGAGATTTAATACCATTTTGCGACTCTTTTGACTTTTTAGATTTGTGACACGGACGCAAAGAAAAATATTCTAGTGTGAGAAAATATATACCGAGATGCATAAGATATATAGATATAAGCCTGCAAGTTTATCTAAGCATGCATCAAACAATATCAACACGATTATGTGTAAGACTAATGACTTTTAAATAGTAATTGTCATTACATTAAACTAACATAGTATAGGTGCACAATTAACACGTAAGTCATGTAAAATGACGCATACAAAACGTGATAATTTTAAATGATCAATCATGTACAAATGGTAGAATTGAGCACTTAGGGAGCATGTGTTATAGAGATTAAATAAGAGATATTTTATCTAAAATTGCTAGTAAAAGGCAAACGCTTTTACAAAAGACATGCATTCAATCGCTAAGCAAATAAACGTTGAGCATTAAGATAAACATGAAAGCATATAATTGCATTACATGGGAGCACGTTATCATCTTAAAACTTCAAAGCACATATATGAAATGCAAGTAGTCTAGATTGACTAAGGAGAAACCTAATTTCTACTTGCTTAGTGTGCACTCCTAATGAAATACAAAGTCTATCGATGTAGACAATCATTAGGCATATTTAGGAAGAGCCATTTAATCAAATTAGAGAATGAATATGAGACTATCACTAGTGGTGCTCAATTTAGGCTAAACATGACCATTTTTACGGGTTATACCATAAACCCAACTTCACTCTTGGAAGCAATTCAACCGTTAGGTCAAATTGAATTTCTAGTGCAATAGATTCACCAGTAGTCATTCTCATGTTAGACAAAATAGAATTTCTATATTTGCCTAATGAAGTGTATTAAAGATAAAGTTTGTATTATCTTTTCATAGAGGGCCTAACATGACTCAACTAACATGCTTTAATTATGGTTCTCTTAATCCTAATCAATATGTGTGGAATTCTAAGGTTGAATGAGAGAGCAAGCAAGTTGTTGTAGCTATAAGAAAGGATGAGTTATCTAGGACCTGGGAGTATGCTTAAGAGTAACAATGTGTAATGCTTTACAATGAGAGTGTTCAAAGAATGCACATTTGCATGTCTTTTATGAAAGAAATCCAATTAAGGTTATTTACCTCAATAAATCTTGTGTTTGTTCCTTTCATTGAAATAAAATGGATGATTAACTATAAGTTTTGTATACATGTTATGTTAAAAATTTTAAGCAAGAGATTGACAAGAGGAAGATGTTTAAATCTAATGTCATATGGCGGATCTACCTAAATTGAAGATGAATCTAGGACGAAGGATCCATCGATCCGTGGAGGTGCCAAATTTGGGCAAGGATTATTTTTCTATTATTTAGGAGATGGTGTTGATATTAGGTTATTAAGAGAAACTTATATAAGTAATAAGGATTCTCGGTTTGATTTTTCGGAAATGACATCCAAGTCTTGCTTATCAAGTTGAAGTACTTGTAAGTTTCCTGATGGAAATTCATAAGTAGTCAATCCTACTTAGAGTGTGTTAAGTTTAGCATGTATAATTTGACAATAGCTAATAACATAAACATTTGAACACTTTAGACTCAATGAAACATCTTCATTGCAAGTGTGAGTTGCAATTTGATGACTAATCTTGTTGTCTTGCAATCGACTTCATGATTTCATGTAATAACCGAGGATGGTTAAACATGTAGACGCGGAAAAATATATATGGTCATTTGATTGATATTTCCGTGATCTGGATAAATCCTAGTCTCGATTTCATGTTCATATTCTAATTTTTTAATTAGTTTGAAAGATGAGATTGATTATCGTTTGAATAATAATCATATTCATATTCGAAATCCTCTTACGATCACTTATTGAAAGAGAGAAAGATAATGGTTTGTGAAATATGTTCAATTCTTCCTAGTCCTAACCTTAAATAGTTAAATCGTTCTCATGTGGTGAAGAAGAGATACTATGCTTATTTGGTAATGTAAGAGAAAGTTTTGATGAGAGGATAATTTGAGTTTTGAGTTATGCTTTTGAATTGTTTGAGCAAAGTTACATATGTTGTGCATTTGCTCATGTTTGGCTTTTCGGAGATGACGACTTTACCAATTGCATTGCAAGGTAAATACTTGGACTATTTTGGGGACAAAACATCAACGTCGTCGATCTACTTCCATTGTGTATTTTATGCTTAGTATTTGCCAAATATTTGGAAACAACTATTGGACAAGTGACTTCATTTATGACATTCATTTATACAAGTGTGAGTTATGATTCGATGCATATTCTTATCGTCTTAGAAAAGGATGTCATTATTTTCATATCAGTCAAGTGTGATTGAGTATGTAGGTTTAAGATAATATATCTTGTTATATTTTGATATAATATCAAAGCTAGACAAATAAGAATCCGATTTCTTGTACACACTCAAAAACTTGTCAATTAGATTCGATAATAATTATCCCATACATATTTGATATTTTGAATCCAATATATATTTGAAATCTTCTTGACCCTTACGAACACTTTTTTTAAAAGAAAAAATATAAAGATTTCTATATATGTTCTCATTTATCCTAAGACTAGTTGTAAGGTGAGGTTGGTGAATAATGATAAGTTAATTTTTACTTCAAGATTGTCTGATATTTTGCTGTGCGTAAAAAACTATTTGTTGATATGTTATAGTATGCATAGTTTTATTTTTTGACATTTTATGAGTATATAAATTGAATTTTCTAACCATTTTTATAAATAACACTTCTTTTGTTAAAAATACTATAGTTTATAAAAGATATAATATGTGTGGGGTGTTAGAAACATGCAAGCACAAGCAAAGTTTTAAAAAATATTTTTTTACTTTTACTTAATTACCATGTATTAATTCCATATTTTATTTTGTTTAACAACCCCAGGTCAAACAACGCCAAGTTGATAAAATATTGACATTTTGTTGAAGAGAGATAATGTGTTGGAAATATTTTAATGATGGGTTTTAACATATGATCTTAGGACATTATTTTTCCACACATTTGACAAACTATTAAACTCTCATTCCTAAGTGGATTACTTGTATGCGCTTAATTACACATACCTTTTACCTATAAAAACGTGCCTAAAATGACCAAAATATACAAAAAATACATTGTATTTGTGTGTTTTGTGATAAATGATTGTGCAGGTAACGTATATTCACTAAAGGACAAAAACAAAGCTAAAATCGACAAAACCGAGCACGGAAATGGAAAGAGCGTGAAAAGTCAAAATCAAAGTTCAAAAGTCAAGCAAAATGTCATAGTCAAAAAGGTCATAGTCTAGAAAGCCGACAACGAAGAAATCTTAGATGGACCAACCCGTACCCCGTTTAATGGGCCGAGTCAGCCCATAAAGCTTATAAGACTTTTTGTATAGATTAAAAGCCCAAAGTAATAGCCTAATCCCATTTATAACTTACCCGGCCCAATCATAAGGCCCATTACCATTTAACCATTACACACCTAACCCTTAACCCCATTAGTCCTTAGGGACTAACAAAGTTAGTCCTTGAACTTTACACCACAACTCCTAACCATATTACATCATTAGTCCCTATACCCTTAACCATTCACCCCCTTATCCTAACCCCGTTAACCCAAATCATATCAAACCTTTCTCGCCAATCAACCCCACCACTATTCATCTGTCTCTTTCCCTTTTATTTCTTGCAAACAGACAATACTTAACCCCGTCATCAAACCCTATCACATGGCTCAATGCCACCTTAGCAATCCCACACAACCCCATTCGTCAATGATAAAAGACAAGAATTCAAGGGTGAGGATCACAAGGCTTGGAGAACAAGATAATTGAAGGGCCAAGATGAGGTTTTGAAGTCTCTCACACAACTAACATAACAAGCACACATTGAAGCTGTTCTACTTATTCTATAAATAGACTTGGCTTATTTTATTTTGAGGTGTGTAGCTTAGGAGTAGTGTAACCTTGTTTTTTTTACTTATTTTACTTTAACCTGTACTTTCCTTTCAAGCATTGTAATCTTTTAATGTTTAATAAAATTCAGTTTCTATGGTTCTTTATGTTAATCTTGTTTTAATTTATGCTTTTTATGTTAAAAAATTGTCCAAATAAACATTTTTTTGTAAGATTTTTGAGTTCTTATATGTCATTTAGTTCTCTGTTTTATATACTTAAAAGAAAACTCTGTTTAAAGCTTTTGGATGATAAGCCTAAAATGGAAGGGCTTATGGTTTTACTAGCTTGTTTTCAAACAAGCTAGAGCTTGTTGATAAGCTCTTTTGAGCATTTCTGTCCTTGTTTAAGCAAAGGACTAAGGTACACTCTCATTTTCATTTTTAGCTTATATACCGTTCATTTGCTTATTTATGCTTATTATATGCTTATCTGCTTATTATTGCTTAATGTTGCTTATTTGTATTTAATCTGCCTTAGTTAGTTTAATGTACTGAGCTTATAGCTTATAAATGTTTAGTTTTAGTTTTCTTAAAATCTGCCCCATTTTTATTTAAAACTGCTTGATAGCTTAGCTTAATGTAGAGTGCTTATTTCTCTTTGGTTTTTGCTTAATTATTCTTATTATGCATAACACTTAATCTGTTTTAAGCTTTAAATGGATTTTTGGTTTTTAAAAGGGTGTTTGGCACAAGTAGTGGTAACTATGGTTACCACTGCTTGAGCTTGTTTTAGCATTTAAGCTAAATTCATTAAGCTCTAATTAGGTCCTTTGATAAGTTTTAATAAGTTTTTGTGGTTCACATTTTAGTTTTAAGGTATTGTCTATTAAAGTTTTAGAAACTGTATGTTCTTACTTATTCAAACTGCTTATTTTTTAGATTTTATTTATAAGTTGCTTTTAAGGCTTGTAACTTGTTCTTAAATAGCTCATTATGCGTAAGAATGAATGAGTTTTAGGCCTGCATTTGACAGTTGTGGTGTAGACATCATCTGTCCTTTTTTTTAGTTCCTTTTTCAGTTTAGAAATCTAAGTTAATAGCTGTTTAAGAGATTCTGTCATTTTAGCTTATTTTTAGTTCCTTTTCTTTGCTTATTTTGTTCATGTAGCTTAATGGTGTAGCTTAGTATCTGTGTTAGCTTATTCTTTTTTTTTAAGTCTAAAAAATGCAAACAGTTAGCTATATTGTGACTTAGTGTTAAAAAGCATTCTGTCAGCTTTTAAGCTTATTTCTGTGCTTATCTTAGGTTTTTATAAAAAGTCACTTTTTTAAAATTGCTTATTTTTAGATCTTAATGCTTATCATAAGAAATTTTGCAAAATTAACATATTAGGAAAGTTGGCAGCCCAGGTGGCGGGCCAAGGCTCGAACCTAGACCTCTACCACCTTACCACCCGTCTTCCAAGTATTTAATCACACCACACACTACCACCAGCACCAGTTGGGACTATCTGGGGTAGATTTAACAATTTATTATTATAAGGCCTTTTAGCCATTTAAGCTATAAGCCTTTTAGTTATTAATAGCTTATTTGGATAAGTTGTTTCACCCTTTTATTTTTTTTAGATTTAGCATTGTCCAAGCTACTTTTTGTAATTTTTTTAAATTTTTTATAAATAGTTTAGTATTTTTAATATTTAATTTAGATAAAAACTATTTTTAATTCATAATAAATTAAATAAAAGTCAAAAAATATAATTCTTTTTTTTTTAATTTTCTTTTATCATTTAGGATTGTTAAAAATTAATTTTGCTTTCATAGGGTTAAATTTGTAGAATTTGTTTTTTTAAAGAACGGGATTTGGTCCCGTTATTGTTTTTCTTCGTTTTTCTTTAATTGCTTACGTTTTTTGTTTACTTTTCTTTGTTCTGCATTTTAGTCACTTAGGATTTATAAAAAGTTAAAAAATCAATTTAGGATTAAATTTTGATAAATTAGGTTTTAAGTCATGTTTTTTTTAGGATTCCCGTTATCGTTTTTAGTGATTTAGCTTTAATTACTTTCATTTTTAGATTGTCTTACTTGTTTTTCCCATAGAATTAGAAAAACCAATCAAAACCTTTGTTATTCAAACATCAAATATCAAACCGACTCTCGACTCTCTATTGCATTCCTCGTACGGAAAAACGACCCGGGAATATCATATACTTCCGGAATCATATATATATATATTGATTTTCTTTGTGAATTTTGACTTATTACTTTGACCAAAGGTAATTTGTTCAAAAATTTGCCCTGTTATATTATATATATACTTGACAATGAATTAATTTTTGGCGCCGCTGCCGGGGAGGTGTGTTACGATTATCGTGTTTCGTTTGAAGATTAGTGTTTGAAGACCCTTCCCCGTGAAGTTATCGTTTTCAATTGTGAATATTTTATTTTTCAATTATTGTGAATATTAAGTAATCAAAAATACCAAAAAAAAAATCAAAAACCAACAAAAACAACCGTTGTGTCGCTTGTGATTTCGGCTCACCTTTAGATTACAAACTATAAGAGAGGTATAAGGAGCGCCGATCCTACGAACTTCGACCCGAAAGGAGATGGTTTTTAAATAGCTTCGCGCTTACCCGCTTTTTTGTGCGTTTTCTAGAGAGCTACCGTACACTTGTTCGATTTTCGGTTACCAAAAATATTTTTCTTTCTTATGTATTTTGCTATAAATAATCGTCCCTATCCTCTTATTCGTTTAATTCTTATCTTCTTTACCCTCTCATCTGTTTAATTCTTCGACATGTCTTCGTATAACCAACGTGAGTGTGTGGGGTGTGGACAACCATGTGATGATTTTTATTGTTATCTATGCACGTGCCAACGGTACGGTTGTCATTTTATTGATGGAATTTGTCTAAATTGTACTTATGGAGATGAAAATCCAATCGATTTTTCAGCACGAACTTTTTAAGAACACTCCAAGTTTCTCTTACCACCCTACACACTATCAACCAATCTTGTGTGAATTTTGCGGAACGATATCGTTATGGTCCTATTGTACACGCAAGTCGATTATCTTAATCCAGAACTCATGCTACAATCAAATTAGATGAGGTTCCCACAAACTTTACCAAGTTTTCAACAACAAATTCTTTGTTGTGAAAATTACAGGGGTCCTCATGCGACTTTTGAATGTCAACCGATGAATTTTCACGATTCCAATTCTTCCGGTTTTGACCAATTTTAACCCCCGTAATTTCCCGTCATTCATCAACCTCCTCAAGAAATGAGTGTGGAAATTTTGAAAGCTAGAGAAGACCTAATGGAATCTATACAAACCTTTTTAAAGAAGTTTAATCGTATATCTTTTAGAGAAACGCCAAAGGTTTTATTGCTAGCTTAGGAATTTTTTTTTGACATTAAGCATGTTTGTAAAGAAAAGCAAACTATAACCGAGGATATTAAGAAATTGTTCGGTAAACTTCTTATTGATGTGCAAATTATAAGTGAGGAGCTGGCAGATTTTATTAATACTCCGAACTGGAATCGTCCTGCCTTCTGCTACAACGATGATGATGATGATGACGAGGAGTATACTTTTGCAATCACACCAGTCTTACAAACCAAGGAACCCGATAACTCTCTTAGTATGGGGGACGAGCATCTTAGCACTATTTCAAAAACGGAATCTGACGAATTAATAAAGTCTAGTGATGAAAACCTTGTTCTAATCCCAAGTGAGTCTGAGGATTTTTCCGATATCAAAAGTGAGTGTGATGTGCCCGATTGTGATGAATCTCACACAACAAATTTTTCAACGTTTTCTAATCCTCTCTTCGACGATTCTACCTCTAGTGATGACGAGTCAAGTCATGAGGAGGTTATTCACGAAATAGATTTTAAAACTTATTTGAATCCTCTTTTTGATCTTGATGAGGAAATCATCTCTAGTGAGTTTAATCCGATTCATAATGAAGACCTCGATTTTACTCCAAAAAATGATCGTTTTGATACCGAGTCTTATCTTCTTGAATCATTACTCAATCATGATACTTTGATGGCTTCCTCTCCCAAGATTGATTCTCTCTTCGATGAGTTCGCCGGTAAACTCATAACAATTCCTCCAAGAATTGCTAATAGAGAGCACGAGGAATATATTAGTCTTATGGAGAGGTTACTATACGATAATTCATCTCCCCGTCCGCCGAAAGATTTTCATACTAATCCAAATATGTTCATCGAGTCTCTTCCCACATTTCATATCCCCGTTTAGGATAATGACTCTCTTAGGGAAGAAATCAATATATTTCCCGGTCCGGATGACTCAATACCACCGTGTATTGAGAGTGATGATTACGACTCGGAAGTTGATGATAATTCTACTTCCCTTCCTGAGTTCGAATCATTTCATGTTGATTATCCCGATTCGGGAGATTCAACCATTGATGTGGTGGAAGACATCCTCGTTGATGTGCCTAATGATATGTATAAACTTTTAAAAAATTAAAATAAAAAAAAAAACAAACAACATAAATTAAAAAACAATAAAAATAATTATAAATAAAAAAATATTTAAAATAATTAAAAAAAATAAAATGTTAAAAAAATAAATAAAATAAAATAGCAATAAAAAAAAAAAATTTTAATATAATTTTTATTTTTTATTCAAATATTTTTAAAACAAAAAAAAAATACAAATAAACTTGTGATTTACCTCCAAATAATCAAGTTTCTTGAATTAAACCTTTCTGAGCTGAGATGATGCTTAAAAACACCTTACTGCCTTAGTCTGTTTGCTAGTATGAAGATTTTTCTTAAAAGCTTATTTGCCATCTCTGAATATTCATCCACTCTTAGCTTGTTACACATCATCAAAGTCATAAGTGCTTTTGTCAGTGGATAATCTTTCTCAACCAGCATAAAAATATCATGTCATCTCTCTGTAGACACATGTATCATATAACTTCCATGTCAATGGATCATGCATATATCTTTGAAATTTCCATAGAGTATCATTTTCATCTGGTTCAAATAACCTCTTCAGTTCAACCCACAATTCTTTTGCTTTATCATCTGTAAGTTCTGTTGAGTTGAATATTTCATGAACTAGACTTCATAGTTTGACTAGATCATCCCTGTCAAAATTCTTGAGCATATCTTCAAAAACCTGATATACCTCTGTGTAATTTCCTACTCTGATGATTTTCCAAAACTTTATAGTGTCTTCAGAGTAGACTTCCTAGTCAATGATTGAGTACTTGGTTTGCAAACCTTCAACATTTATTCCTTCTTCTGGAACTATAATCATCAATTGTTGTAGCTGTTCTTCCCCAATCTTTTGTCTTTTAGCAAGCTCTTCTAAACCTTTTTGAACTGACCCTGAAGCTTCTCCAATCTTAACCTCAATCCTCAAGAAACCAAATCCGTAACATACACCAAATGCAAGACTTCTCAAACAAGATTCCTACGGGATTCTCTAAAAGTCTGCTACATGTACCACAACCTTAACAATCATTGACTTCACCTGAAAATGATACTCGAAAACGTCAACAATAATGTTGGTGAGCTCGTAGATTTGACTCAAAACCCAGTTGCTGTGCCAATCATTTAAACAATGGACAATAGTGCTATATGACAGTGAATAGATGCATACAAACCCATGACTTAGCATCCTTGCTAATCATGTACGATGACCTAGCCTCCTCGCTAGTCACCAAAACCAGCATATACCAATGCTCTTGGAGCCGCAATTCTGATATGTCACTTACGCACCTAAAGGGCCTACCAGCTGGAGCACTATATTAGGGCAGAACCTCACACAAACTAGGGTAGGTGTACCAATCTGATCCAATAACTACACAAAAAATTGGGTAGGCGTACCCATCCGATCCAATAACCACACAGAAAACTGGGTAGGCGTGCCCATCCGATCCAATCAATCATGTAACACATAATATTCACATAGCAGTCATAAGCACATAACATTGTCCCAGAAATAAAACCACATTTTGCACAGTTCAAAAAATAGTTCAAAACACATTTGAGTATCATTTTCCCCCAACGGAAAAATGGTAAAAATAGGGCTAGGAGAAATCACCTCAAGCAACTGTCTCCAACAACAAACTTACTATCATACAAGCAAATGCAACGACGTCCGCACACGACCCATTCCAGTTAATGTCCCATTTTAATCATTCATTTCTAAAACAATTTTTCAGGTATGATGCATAGAGGTTAGACGCATGTTGTACGGTTATCTTTAACGTTTTAGTGGTGTGATGGTTGACGACTAAACTCAAAAATACCATATCGAACCCATATCTTAGTACAATATACTTATACTATTTAGCAAAATAGATAAGTAATATAAGTAAATATTTACAATAAATAATTATAAATATATTTTGATAAGTCCATTCGGTACACTTAGTTACCATAAATATATCATTTATACTATACGAAATGAAACGTTTATGTTCGCTAAACATTTTAGAAAAGTTTCGAGAAAAATTATATTTTTTGTCTTTTAGTCGACTTATTAAAATAATAAAATAATAATATTTTTTTATTAAAAATAAAAATCACGTTTTAAGTAAAAACTCTAAGTATAAACTTTTTACGAAATTTCGGCATGACCCGTACGTTTATATGACGTTTCCCAAGGTTTTTAAACCTTATTTTGAAACAATTTCCAACATTTCGACACTTTCCGACCAAATTCCAAAAATCATCTTTCACGACGTTTACCAAAATACTTTCTCAAAACGACTTTCAATATAACTTCACAAGTATATTTCACTTTCCAAAAGTCCGCCAAAACACTTAAAATGACTAGATAAAGCTTATTGGGCTTTAAGGCCCAATAAGGGCCTATTAAGAATTTTACATATCCAAAACGCGTTCTAAGCCCAAAACCAAGGCCCAATAGCGTATATAAGCTCAAAACAATAAGTAATAAAGTAATCCGGACCACAATAAGCCATCCAATAAGCCACGACTTATTGATTGCTTATTGGGCCATGAGCCCATAAGCTCCAAAATTTATATATTAAGCTTAAAAATAAGCTAATAAGCTACGTATCGCATTTGGTTATCACCATAAGCTATAATAATAATCCACAAAAATACGACATACTAGAGTAATAACCAAAAACACTTTCCTTGAAACCCTCAAAATTTTCGTGAGCTTATAAGCCAAAATAAGCCCATTCGAGCACATAAATAAGCCAAAATAAGCCATATACAAAATAAGCTACATAGCAAATATATGTTTTTCAACCATCACGACCACAATATCAAAACTAACAAAACCTCTAACGATCATTAACATCACCCAAAAATGATACTCGAAAACCTCAACAATAATGTTGGTGAGCTCGTAGGTTTTGACTCAAAACTCAGTCATTGTGCTAATATTTTCATTCAGTTGGACAATTGTTAGGAATATTGTAATAGATAGTTACTACTAGTAGGTATGTAGTTCCTACTGGTAGAGTAAAAGTTCCTGCTGGTAGGATATTATAGTTCCGAACTAGGTAAGGATATAATGTTATAGTTAGTGCTGGCAGAACAAAAGTTATTCCTGCTGGTAGAACGATATTAGTCCTGGTAATATTATGCTTACTCCGAGTTGATAGTATAGTTAGTCAGGGATAAGGATATGCATGAGATATCCTAGGAAGTGATAATACTTATCTCTTTAGCGAGTCTTAGGTAACAGGTTGTTAGGGTTTCATGTGTATTTAAGAAACCTAAGGTGATAGATGAAACCATCGATTGGAAAAACACTTTTATTATTAATAGAAAAGATCCATAGAGGATCATTGTTTGAGTAATTCTTCTTTAACTCTGTTGTTTATATTCCGCGTAAACAATAGTTTAATTTGTTAGAGTCTCTCTTAGAGTTGCTTGTGATTACATAAGTACTCTACAACCTCAACAGGCTTGAAGATCTATCTAGGGCTGGACCTACAAGTGGTATCAGAGCCTGGTTAGAGAGCCTCTGTTAAAGAAAGTTTACTATTCTCACTCATAAAACTTCACTATGACTTCACCAATTCCTCCACCATTCTCTATGCCATCACCATCACAAACATTCTCTTTCCCATCAACATCTGAACCTGTGTTCTCTGTGTCAACCTCTGAACCAGTATTTGAATCTCCAAACTCTCAAACCTCACAAAACACACAGTCTCAGCAGCAATTCCAACAATATCACACAACCACTGTCTCAAACAATAATGCGAAATTTCCTTACTTAAAGAAGGATGAATATGAGACGTGGGCCATGAAGATGGAGTACTGGATAATGAACAGTGATCACAACTTGTGGAACATTGTTCTAAATGGAAAACAGTAGGAAAAAACGAAGAGATCCAAAAGGAAATATTATGATACTTCCTCCTGTTTCTGGTGAGGAACACATTGCTGTTCAAAAGAGAGACAAAAGCAAGAACAATATTGCTTCAGTCCTCTCTTGAGGATCACATGGCTGATTTTCATCATCTAGATGATGCAAGGGACATCTGGTTGGCTGTCAAAGCCAGGTTTGGAGGTAATGATGAGTCCAAGAAAATGAGGAAATCTATGCTAAAGCAGGAGTTTTTGGAATTTAGGGTATCTGAATCAGAGGGTCTGCATAAGGGCTATGACAGGTTTCAAAAGATATTGAGTCAACTTAATCAGATGCACTAAAGCCAGACAAAGAAGATTGTAAAATGAATTTCTCAGAGCACTTCCACCTTCTTTGGTCACAGGTGGCCATCACTCTTAAAACAAAGGGTGGTCTTGAGTATCTAAGCTTTGATGATACAGATACAACAAGCTTAGGACCCTTAAATTGATGTAAAGAGGCTCAAGTTATGACTCAAAGAGTAATTTTTGCTCCTACCCATTTAGCCTTTATTAGTGGCGCTAGCACTATTTCCATAAGATGTCATATGCTGATTCACAAAATCAATCACCTTCAATCACTATTACCACTGCTTCTAAAGTACTGATACTCCTAACAACGTGATTTGAAAGTGTCTCCATTCCTTTGTTTGCAAAAGTGATCCACAATAAGCAATCACTTATGAAGGAATTTGATCAGATTGGGAATTAATTTGAAGAATTAGACATCAAATGGCAAATGGCAATGCTTTCTGTTAGAATTAACAGATTTGAAAAGAAAGCTGGAAGAAAGATGAAGTTTAATAATAGGGATGCTGCTAGGTTTGACAAGAGTAAGGTCAAATGCTATAATGTTCAGAGTGGATCACTTGCTATGGGAATGTAACAGGGAAGCAGTTGAGATCTAAACAAGGAACAACTGGCATTCAAACTTAAGGAGCTGGATAAGTCTGAAGAACCCAAGGCCTTGTTGTCTGTTGATTCAATGTTAAACTGGTCAGACCATGAAGGTGAAGATGAGGAAAAAGGAGTTGCACAAATATATTGGATGATTGCTGGAGATGATGATGATGCTGCTGGTGATGTTTTTGATGCTGCTGTTGAATTTGATTTTATGGGTTTATCTTCTCAGGTACATACTTGCCCTTTTGGTTGTGAACATAAATATGCAGAACTTAAAAAGGATTTTGATAATTTAGAAGTTCAATATAAAGACTGTTATATCCAGGTTTAAGCAATATACAAAATACTTTACAAAACCTTAGAACAACAGAAAGCATGGTACCTTAAGCAATCAGCTAGCATTAGAAGAAAGAATTAGAATATTAACCAGCTATTTAGAAAACACTACAAACATGTTAAAATATACTGAAAAACTGAATGATCAGGTTAAACTTGAGAAAATGAATGATCAGGTTAAACTTGAGGAGTCTAAGGCAAAGTTTGACAAATGGAAGGAGTCTTCCAAAAACCTGGTCAAACTGATGAATAGCCCAATCCTCTAAGATCAAAATTGGTTTAGAGATATGGATAAACTTTTGACCAGATGAGGTGTATGATTCCATCTCCCTAGTATCTTTGACACCACACCTGAGGATGTAGAAGGAAAACCTCTCTATGACAGGTTTGTCAAAGCTGTTGGAATGCATGCTGTTCCTTCACCTATAACAGGAACATTCATGCCTCCTTCCAACAAGCCTGATCTTGATGATACACAGGTTACCTATGGTTCAAAGTCCAATGATTATTTGAAACGAACCTCTGTATCTAATGAAACTTTGTCTCTTGTGATAACAGTGACAAGTCCTCAGACTCAGAGACCATTGGCTTTGCATCCTGTGTTTCAAGTGTCAAGTCCTCAAGCTCCAAGACCAATGAACACTTAGCATCTGCCTCTAGTTCAGTTGATTTCAAGACAGTGTCAAAGACTGCTGACCAAAAACCAAGTTCCACCATTGATAATCCTAGTTTTTCTTTTAAGGAGAATGTAAAAACTCCTAGGAAGATATGTAATAAGAGTGGAATAAACAATAGGAGTCATTGTAAAAACAATTCTTTTGGTCCTAAGACATGCTTTGTTTGTGGTAGTAAATTTCATTTGATTAAAGATTGTGATTTTTATAAGCAACAGTTGGAATTGTATAATAAACCTAAGTGGCATAATGTAGCAAAGATTCCCTCATTTGTTCCTAGAGCAGCATATGTTCCTGCTGGTAGTAGGAATCCACAAGCATCTGTTTCTGCTGGTAGTGCTTTTCCTGCTGGTATTAGGAATCCACCAGCATCTGTTTCTGCTGGTAGGCCATTTTCTGCTGGTTGAGAAATCATTGTGCTAAACCCATGACCTTCCCAACAAGCCATTTATTATTTCAACATTTTAGAAGTCCCTTCTATTATAACCAACTATACAAAGATAAGGGAAGATGGGGAACGCTGTTAAAGACCTCAAACAGGTTGTACTTGGAAAGTTAAAAGACATACATGCAGGGTGGATCCAAAGAACAATGGTGGAACTCACATCAATCTACATGGTTTTAACTCTAAATGATCCACAAGGCAGGTCCAAGATCATAATGACTTGGGTCTCCATTATCTATATTGTTGTTGTTGTATATTTAATTTACAGGACAATCCTCATAAGAATAAAGATTTAGGAATGTAGATAGTTGGTTGTTTCAATAAGCATGACAGGTAAATAATGGAGAAATAGGATGACTTATGTGAAGATATAGGAGGTTACTATAACTTTTTTGGAGGTGAGATGGCAAAATCATTGGAAAAGCCACTATAAGGACTTCCAAACTAAATTTGAAAATGTTTATTATTGAGGATGAGCTTCAAAACTATAATTGCGTTCTCTGTATCAACAAATTTGTGATATAAAAGAACAAAGTCCATTTTCACTGATAAAGAGTGCCTTGTTCTCACAAAGGAATTCCAACTACACTAAGAAGATCAGGTGGTTCTTTAGTTCCAAGAAGGCGACAATCTCTACAGTCTTCAATTTGACTGAAATCCAACCTGAATGAACATCACTGTTTACCTGCAAAAGCATCCTCTAATGAGATCTACAAAATGAGCAATAAGAAGGATGGCACATAGGTGAATTTCAAAAACATAAAAAACAAAGCGTGGCAAAGCATGGTTAGTAAATGGGCTTCCCTCCAAACTCTTCACAAATGATCACAATTGTGTTGCCTGCAACAAAGGAAAGCAACACAAGGCTTCTTACAAGGCCATCACAGCTGTGAGCACCAGATCTGGATGCTCTCCAGTTACTCCTACAATGGATCTTTTTGGTCCTACATCCATCAGAAGCATTGATCACAAGTACTGCACCCCTGTGGTTACTGATGACTTATAGCAGGTTTAGGTTGGATTTTGTCTTTTTGGGACTAAGGATGAGACCTATTCTATCCTTAGGACTTTGTTACTTTTAATGACAACCAATTAAATAAAAAGGTTTAAAGCTATAAGGTGTGACAAAGGACAGAGTTTAAAAAATTCTAACATTAATTAAACTCTGTTGTCAAAGGGGTTTAAAAGGGATTATAGTAATCCAGGAAACCCCACAAACAAAATGAAGGTTTGCGAAGAGAAAGAATAGGAAACTCCCTTAAGAAAAGCAGACAAAGAACTTAAACTTTGCCCTGACTCAAAGCTTCCTACTATGTTCTGGACTAAAAAAAAGAAGCATTAAAACTGCTGTTAGTTTTAAACAGTTCTAGTGACTCGTCCATATACAAAAAACACCCTATGGAACCTATGTCTGGGAAAGTTCCCAACATCAGTCCCCTAAACCTATTTGTGTCATTGACTATCCATAAACACCAGTAACACACTTGGGAAAATTTAAGGAGGGAAAGCTGATGAGGTTTTATTGTTGGGTATAGCTGCTCTAGAAAGGCTAAAGGGTCTACAATTATCCAGCAAAAATAAAGATAGAAACACTTAAATCTTGAGATATCTTGAGATAAACTAATTGTTTCAGGCTTGGGTCAAGAGTGGTACTTTGACCTTGACTATTTGACTAATTCTTTAGGTTATACTCGTTTCAAATCTAATCAACCTGCAGGTACACAAGATCCTCACATACATGCAGGTACACAAGATGATTTAGATTTGGAGTGTGATAAACACTTAATTGTTGTTCCTTCTTTTCCTTCTAACTGCTTTTTAGGTCCTAAGGTTCATGAAGCTTCTCAAATGATGGAGAGTAATTCAGACTATGCAGAAGAACTTGCTAGGCTTCAAAGACAAGAACATGAAGCCAAAGATACAGCTGAGAAGTATGGTTTTTCAAAAGACACATAGGAACATTTGAGACAAGCTGATATGGTTCCTGCTGGTAGTATTGATAAGCATCTGAGTCAAGCTGATCTTGCAGCCAGTAGGAATAGGGTTCCTGCTGGTAAGATTGATTCTGCTGTTGGTGTTTCTGCTGGTCCTACTAAAACCTCTACTCCTGTTTTAAAACTTGTTCATACTAATGCAACATCACTTCCTCCTGGTCACTCATTGGGCTCAAGTGAACATTCTACAAGATATCCTTCTCCTTCTGACCTTGCATATTCCATGTCCTCATCTTCAGAAATGGAGGACATATACCACCTTCCTGACACTGGCATTTTCTCCTCCTCTTTATATGATGATGATTTTGGTGGTATAGTCACCAACTTAGCACCAAGTGTAGTTGTTGATTCTGTTACTACTAACAGGGTGAACACTATTCATCCTCACTCACAGATACTTGGAGATCTCACTTCACCTGTTCAGACAAGAGGTACATTAAAGAAGTCTAAATTTGGTGCAAGTGCTTTTGTCAGCTATGTTCATGATCAACAAAGGAACAATCACACAGACTATTTACATTGTCTGTTTGCTTGTTTTCTATCACAACTTGAACCAAGCAGTGTTGCTCAAGCTCTTAATGATCCTGCTTGGGTTGAAGCTATGCAAGAGGAGATGCAACAGTTTATTAATCAGAAAGTATGGCAGCTTGTCCCTCTACCAGATGGAAAAATTGCTATTGGGACAAAATGGATTCTGAAGAACAAAAGAGATGCCAGAGGTATAGTTGTAAGGAATAAAGCCAGGTTGGTGGCTCAAGGTCATAGGCAAGAGGAGGGCATTGACTATGATGAGGTCTTTGCTCCAGTTGCTAGAATTGAAGCTATTAGACTATTCCTAGCATTTGCCTCATATATGGGATTTATGGTATATCAAATGGATGTGAAGAGTGCTTTCCTTTATGGGGAAATTGAAGAAGAAGTTTATGTTACTCAACCTAAGGGATTTGAAGATCCTCATTTCCCTAAGCATGTTTACAGAGTTGTGAAAGCTTTGTATGGTCTTCATCAAGCACCAAGGGCCTGGTATGCAAGATTGTCTACTTTTCTGTTAAAGCATAATTACAGAAGAGGTACAATAGACAAAACTCTTTTCATTAAGAAGAATTCCAGGGATATCATACTAGTTCAGGTCTATGTGGATGACATTATTTTTGGGTCTACAAACAAGGCCTGGTGTGATGATTTTGAGGTCTTGATGAAAGGAGAATTTGAGATGAGTGCTATGGGTGAGTTAACATTTTTCTTAGGCTTACAAGTGAAGCAGAAAAGCCTGATGGGAATCTTATATCAGCCAAGACAAGTATGTCCAGGACATGCTTAAGAAATTTGATCCGGAGAGTGGTGAGACCTGCAACAACCCCTTTGAAGCTATCAAAAGACAAATCCAAGATGAACTGATGATGCTGTTAATGTTCACTTATACAGATCCATGATAGGTTCCCTCATGTATTTGACAGCTTCAAGGCCAGATATTCAGTTTGCAGTAAGTGCTTGTTCTAGACACCAGGTTACACCTATTACATCCAATTTGAATGCAGTCAAGAAGATCTTTAAGTATCTTAAAGGCCAACCAAAAACTTAGGTCAATGGTAACACAAGAGATTCTCCCTATGTGTTGAAGCCAATATGACATGAATTATGGCTGGTTCTCATGGTGATAGAAAATCAACAACTGGTGGATGTCAATTCCTGGGTAGAAGGTTGATTTCATGGCAGTGCAAAAAGCAAACCATTGTGGCTACTTCTCACTGACAATCCAGAATAAGTTGCTGTTGTTAACTGTGTGTCAGTACTTTGATTCAAAATCAACATGCTTGATTATGGGTCAACTTTAATGAACACTAAAATTTTATTAAATAATCAAAGTAAACCATTTGCATTGTTAAAATCCAGTTTTTCACCACAGACAAAGCACATAGAAATAGGCACCATTTTATAGAGATGCAAATGAGAAAAATTTATTCCTGTGCTTAAGATTCACACAGAAAAAATGTGGCTGATTTGTTAACTCAGGCATTTGAAGGCGCTAGGATTAATCCATCAGTGGTTCACATTGGGATGCTTAATCCCTAGATGCCATGGTTAAGGGGAGGATTTGAGTCCAAGGGGAGGACTACTTTTGTAAAATTTTCTAGGTAGTAGGTTTTTCTAGTAGTAGGTTTTTCTTTTATGTTTACCACTTAGTTTTCAACATATTTTTCTTCTAGTAGTTTGTTAATTTTTTTTCTACTGATAGTTTTTTAGTTGATTATGGTAGTTAAACTTTTCCTTGTCATTGTATATGTTTTGTGTGGTTTGGTCTAACCTTTTGCAGATAAATGATTCATGAGTGTAAATTTGCATGGAGAATATGGCCTTATATTGATGATAAAGTACTTCTTTTGGTTGGTTAAATGTCTTTTCTGTGTTGTATAGAGTATTCCTACTTTGTAGCTTTACTCGTTTCCTACGTTAGAACAGTTCCAGCATTGGTCTGTTTAGTTCTTTAGGGTTGACTTTTTCTATACGGGTGTCTTAAATTGAGTTTTACCTTTAATTCAAAGTATAGTATGAGACAATTGGTCAATAATTCATAAGGGTTTCACCTATTTAAAGGTATAATCATCTTTACTCCCCTTTTTTACAGATACCTTTAGAACAAAAACCCTAATTTTTATCAAGCCCTTTTTACTCACTCCACTCACTATCCTTTGAAAAACCGATTTCCTCTACCAACCAGTAGTACTTTACACTTGCAATCATACACCTAGCACTAACGTGCTTAACCACATTCTCTACTAAATCATCAAATCAAAATGACCGAACTAAAATAAAAGGTAACATATTAAGTATCGATATGATCACAACAAGGTGGGATTTCTTGGAGAAAACCAAAAGGAAGTACCTATATCATCAAGTTCTAGACTTTTTTGCGGATTCAGCCACATAGAGGTATGCTATTAACCCATGACACCATCATTTATGACATCGGTGTGTCAATAGTTTTGTCCTCACCCTCCTCTCAGAGCTTCTGAGGAAGGCCCTCCAATATATTGGCCACCATTGATAGGACCCCTATACCTAATAACTGAATCATAAGTTTAGGAGCCAACGTCAATTAGATGTTGAGTGTTGGGTGGGGATGTGTTGAGGATTTGTCCATATGCTGACAATACTCAGGTATGGACAATCTTGATACCCCACTGAAGCAAGCTACCTTCACAAAAACACAATTCTCACCTCAAAGGAGGTTCTTAGATAACACCTATCTAATGCATTGTCTCAGTTCAAAATTCACATAGCTGGGATCAATTTGGAACCAAGATGGCCATTGCTCTTAATTGTTTGACTGAGGGAGAGGTATAATTGGTGAAGCTATATATTCAAAGGGATGTCCACAACATCAATAATACTAAAAAGTTTTTGATGTTCCTAGGTTCTTCAAATGATTTGGAAATTGAAACCTAAGAAAACCAAACAGTATCATGCCATTAGAACTGACAAGCCAAATGTTTGCTAACAAGAGGTTAAAATTTCAAGGGTACCATATGCCACTTTTGGTACAATGCTTCCCCCTGACAAGCTGCTAATGCAGTGAAAGTTCCAGGGGAAGCTCACCATCTAACCCTCATACTTGTCCCTGAGCACCATTACTGAACCAGATCACTCTCATAGATCATGAATCCACACCACCCAGACTAACAACTACACTTCCTGTGCTCCAGTGAATGTAAGCATGGTCCCTCCTTCCGACCCTAACATTGCTCCTTCTTCAAGACCTCATGAGTCTGCTCCTGACCTATTCACTTCCACAAATTTAAAGAGAAACAAAGGAAGGTTTTCTTTTCATACCTTCACCTCGCTAGGTCTATACACAAGCTCCACATCAGGTTACAACCTCAGGAGGTGCTGAGGACCTTGATAAACTAACAGCCTTGTCTTCTCTAGTGTCCACTCTTGTGCAGAAAGTAAATACTCAAGAATCTGAATTTAAAGCACACAAGCTGTTGTTCAAGGAGGTAGTAGGAAAGCTGGTAAAGAAGGTAAAGGTGTTAGAGGATAAACTCAAAGGTAGAAAAAGGAAGTTTTTGTAATACTATTCTGACAAGAAGAGATGCTAAGAAAGAGCATGATGTGGATCCTCTTATCAAGCTAGCTAAGGCAAGCTGCTTACTAATACCTCTTCAGCTGTTCCTACTGTGGCTCTCATGAATCTAATCTTCCTCCTAGTCCTCTTACCTTCTGATAGAGTTTGCTGGTGTTCTCTGTGATTTTTTTTTTTTTTTTTTTTTTTCTGTTCCACTGGGTTCTTACTACTGGTCATGTCTGCTAATCCTTCCAACAAGGGAAAATCCCTTTGTTGGAAGTAAGACCCTCCAGTCAGAGAAATAACATTTATGCAAAAGAGAGGAAGATAGGTAGGTGAAGAAGCTGCGTATGACAGAATGTATGAATACGAGCAGCTGAGTTGGAAAAGAGAGAGAGAAGAGATGCAAAGGAAACGACAACAGGATGTGCTGAATTCAGCAAAATACTATACAGATTCTGATTGGAAAATGACAAAATGATTCAAGTCCATGCCACTCAAGGACTTAAACTGTTGATCTTTTGGTCCCCTGATGTCAATGATGATAACGTTGCTGAAAGAATGGTAGCATCTGATTGCTAACAAAGAAGGGATTTGTTGCCAACAGTCGATTTTAGGAAAAAGAGGAATAAGCCTATGACCTATGCTCAACCGAATGCTTATATGAAACTTTTGTGAAGAATCAAAGCTTCCACATTTAGACTACTGGATGGACCAATGAAGCATTTGAAGTCTTTTTTGATGATCAACTCAAAGCTCAGTTAGACAAAATCAAGCAGCTGTTTGCAGAATTGAAATCTTTAAACAGTCAAGAGTCTCTAAAAGACCTGGTACAGATTTGTAGAGGAAGCAATTCAAATAAGTCCAAATCAACTGAAGCTCCAAGTCTGATGTTCCTAACTGATTCACCACAACCACAGTGGAAGTCCTTCTATAAAAGCTTCAATAGAGGATGTTAAAGTTCCTTCTACAGCTCAATACACATGGTTTCCCTCACACCAAGAATGTTGTACCAGAGGAAGCGATTAGGTCAAAAAGGTTTTCATCCTTCTCACTCTACCATTCCTATTGAAGACGGAGATCCTAAAGCTGAACACAAAATGTGCATTAAGTATGCTTCTGATGCAGATTCTGCTTCTGATGATGATACACCCGTTAATTGCATCTGTTGTGACTGGAAATATGCCTACGGGGTTAGGCTGGATCAATGTCATCTACAGGAAAGACAACTTGCGCAAGTGCTTCACAAGTCTTAGGGAAATCCGTCACTTGGTTACTAGAGCAGACTTGATGACCATCTATGGCCGTGTGAATGACATTTTATAATCAGGGATAAGAAAAGCTGCGTAGTTGGTCTTGATCTTTGGGTGAGATCTTAAGTCTGATAGATTCACTTGAAGTGAATGATGGTAGTGATGTTTAGAAGAACCAACACACTTGGAGTATTCAAAGCTAGAAGCTATATTCTTATTCTGGTGTTCATGTGTTGGAGACAGTTAATGGCTTGTTGGTACATATGTTGTCGACAAGAAGTATCCTCCACTCTGCAACCTTATTGAAAGAAAGCTCGATCATCAGCTGGAAATTTGTCACGAAAACAGTGGGTAATGAACTTACCATTGCGGTTCAGTTGATTGTCTTTTCTCAAGAAACAAATTTCTGACTTCAATGCGTCCTAAGGTTATTTAACTGGAACAGTTAATATTGTTAAAATCTCTTATTACTTTTTGCTATTAATTCATACTATCTTTATGTGAAGCTTGTTTTAAATGGATATTGTCCGATCTATCCATTGGAAAATCTTTGTTTTTGGGTATACTCTTTGTAACTGGATCACTTCGTTTTTACAACTGCAATGAGCATTTTTGGTTTTCAGGGTTTATCTTTGTATTTCATTGATCTAAGTGGTAAACTGGTTTTTATGTCACAATCTTTAAAACACGGAAATTTTTTTTTTGGAGCAACACTCTATGGTTCTTAATTACCAGGCCATCAGCTTAGAATCAATTGAGGTATGGTTTCAATTCCCAGGTCTATGACAAGAATGAATTGATATAGCTTTAATGATTTGCTTAAAATCATAGAGTCCCTCAACTGACTGATGTTTCGAGTACCAATGAGTTAAGATGGTTTGCATTCCACCATGGGAGTAACCCTTTCTGGGTCCCAAGGATTGTCTAGCCCACAAGCAAACAGTTATGTGGTAAAGGCTTATAAAATCCGTTGATGGTTGTCAGGTTACCCAAAACTGGATGGTTTTCACTTGCCATATTCTTGGAATAAAAAGTGGCTAGTCCAAGAGGGTACGGCTCTTGGTAAAGACTAAATCAAATCCGTTGATAGCTGTGATGGTTTGCCAAAAATCATTAGGGATCTCAACTCGCCTATGTTTCATGTACTAAAGAGTTGAACATGGTTTCAGTCCTCCATGGATTATCCCCTTTCTGGGTGCCAATGGACTGACTAGCCTAAGAGTTAATGGCTACTTGGTAAAGGCTCCTCAAACCCATTCATGTAGCTGTGGTGATCTTGTTGCAGTCCAAGTTTAGATGCTGATTTTCTTGTTGCCGATTCAACATTTATGACGGTTGCTTTTGGAGTCAAGATGATTGCTATTCCATCCTCTGGTGTTTTAAACAAAAGATCTATCTAGAAACTTGAAGTTAACTATGTCAAATTCAAGTTTAGGGGAGGATTGTTAGGAATTTTGTAATAGATAGTTTTACAACAAAGTAGGTATGTAATATCCTACTGGGTAGAGTAAAAGTTCTGCTGGTAGGTATGTAGTTCCTAACTGGTAAAGGATATGTTGAATAGTTAGTGGCTGGCCAAGATGACAAAAGTTATTCTGCTGGTAGTACAATATTAGTCCTGGTAGTATTATGCTTACTCTGGGTTGTTAGTAAAAGTAGTTAGTGATATAGGATATGTAGAGATATCCTAGGAAGTGATAACACATTATCACTTTAGCTTTTTATAGGCGAATCTTAAGGATACAGAGGAGGAGTTAGGGTTTCATGTGGTAATGTTAAAGAAACTACGGCCTTGGATTAAGGACGGATTGGAATTCATTAGAAAAACAATTTTGATTATATAATAGAAAAATCATAGAGGGATAATTGTTTTTAGTAATTTTCTTTAACTCTGTTTGTTTATATTCCGCCGTAACAAAAGTTTTTATTTGTTAGAGTCTCCTCTTGAGAGTTGCTTGTGATTACATAAGTGCACTACGAACCTCAACAGGCGTAAAGATCTATCTAGGCTGGACCTACATTTAGAAATGCCACTAGTCTCATCCTAGTAGCTAGAAAGAAAACTAAGTAAACCCACTAAAAACATTTGTTACAACTAGTCCAATACATCTTTTTCATTAAGGAATATTTACAAATGTTGGACCAAACAAATCCATGTGCAACATATGTTAAGGTTGGCTAGATTGAACTTACCCGCCTTGGACATACAAGAAGCTCATGATGCGTATCTTTTTGACAAGCAGCAACAGGTTTTGATTATTTTTAAAAGTTTTGGAAGGTAAACCTCTTCCCAAGATTTCCCTACCCAGTTATTCGATAGTTTTGAAATTTATGTGTCCAAGCCTCCTATGCCATAGTTTAGATTCAATAGATGTGGCTTTTGCAAAGAGACAAGTTAAACCTCTTTTAGGAACAATATTCTTTAAATCAACACTATACATATTGTCCTTTCTAGGAACTTTAAGTAAAACATGACTTTCAGTAGTTAACTTAAAGTTTGGAGATAAAACAATACATTCAGTGTCATTAAAGAGAACACTATTCTGTTTATCACACATTTGTGAGACACTAAAGAGGTTAAACTTTAATTCTCTTACAAAATACACATCTTCAAAATCTAAATTACCAATTTTGATTGTACCTTTGCCTGTTATTTTCTCTCCTTTGGGATTAGCTCCAAAGGCAACATATCCTCCATTAATTTCTTCAAAGTTAGTAAGATATGACATGTTCCCTGTCATGTGCCTTGAGCATCCACTATCAATCACTCCTTTATCCTACAAATCTTGCTATGGATTGCCCTGCACATCAGATATAAGAATTAGCTTCTTTTGGGGACCCAAGCCATCACTGACTTGGATCTACCTTGTGCATTAACATAATCAAACTTCTTTAGGATGATTGATGCACTATTTTCTTTAAAAACATAGTCTATAACTTTAGTCTTTGGTTTCCAAACCCAACAAGCTAAGGCCTTTATAGCATTAACTTGGTTTCCCTGAACAGCATTAACTACTGCTTTTGGCCTAGCAGCATTAACTGCTACTTTTGGCCTAGCAGTATTAACCTTTGTATTAACCCTCTGAATAAAATTATAGTTTTTAAATGTTGTTTTGTTGTTAATGGGTCTTCTAATAGTTGAATGTGCTTTATTAAAAACATTTGTCATTGGTCTTGCACTATTCACTGTTGTTTTGGGTTGTGCAGTATTAACTGGTCTAGCAGTAGTAAGTGATACTAGGCCAGACCTCATTAATACTGCTTTTGGAACCATGTTCCTTTTAGGACTGGGGTGAGTCATTCTAGAAAAATTATGGCGATTCACCCTTTGAGTATAGTCCCACACATGTTTTACCATCTTTTTATTATTAAACTGTCTCTGATGGTAATCACAATCATACTGCAGGTGATCAAAACTTCCACACACATAGCAAGCTTTGTTAATCATCTCAAAATTACTTCCTACTCTTTGAGACATCTTGTTATTCCAGTTTATTTGGTATCCTTTTGGATTATGTGTGTTCAACCTATTTTGATTACCTTGTTTAACAGTTGTTTTCCTAGGAGATTTTACTTGCTCTTTAGATTTAACAAACTTTATTTTAGCAAAACTAGACTTAACTATTTTCTTCTCTTTCTTAGCCTGAGGCACATCTTCTTCCTCACTATCAGACACCCAATCCTCAATAATTCAAGCCCCATTATTCTTCCTGACAACCTTAGGTTTGTCTGCACTAGCCTTAGCTTTACTAGTCTCAACTATAGACTTCTTAACTGTAGGCTCATTTAGGCTCATTTACAAACTCCTCTAGACCAGAAAAATCATGTTTTGGAGGCATAAAGTTTCCTGTATAGGGAGGTGGAACAACATTATACCCTAAACCTATTTTGCACTTATCAACTATCTGACAGTCTATTAGTTTGCTTAAGCTTTTAGATGAATTCTCAAGTTTTTCTACTGTTAGCTGAATTTCATCTTTTTGTTTTTGAGCCAGTTCCAACTTTCTCCTAAGCTCTGTAATGGCTACTTCTTTTAAATAAATCTCACGTTTTAAGAGCTTGATATCTTCTTCATAAACAGACTCATTTTTCTTATAAACTAGAAGTCTTGCTTCTACAGACTCTAAACCTGTTTTATAAGTAATAGCATTTATCTTAGATGTCCTTAAGTCTTTTAACAGTTGTTCATTTTGTTCTTTAAGAATTTTAACATTTTCCAAACAAGATGATGAACAGTTTGAATCAGTAGATACCTCAGAGTTAGAACTTGTAGAAGAGTAAGCCATAAGTGCAAAGTTAGTTGGACCTTCTTCTGCTTGATCACTCCAATCATAATCACCAAGACCATCACATGAGATCAAAGCATTAGAAGTAGTTGTCTCTACTGGCACAACCCTTCTTGTGTTCTCCTTATTCCTGTTTTCTTGGTTCCTTGGAGCCCTGCACTCCCTTGCAAAGTGTCCCCTTTTGTGGCAGTTGTAACACTCCACCTTGGACTTATCAAACCCAATGGTTTCAGTACCATTCATAGTAAGCTTTCTTCTAGTGTTCTTTAAGAATCTCCTTGCCCTTATTGTTAGCATAGCCATCTGCCACCTCAAGTCTATCTCTTCTAAATCATCAGGATTAATTTGTTGCAAGTCCTCATTGTCAAGTTGTGGACTATTTGGTTGACTTGCAAAGAAAGCACAGATAACAGCATCACTCAAGTTATCAATTGTTGTTGAGTTAACAGCAGTAGCTTGAGTGCTAGCAGTTGTAACACCATGAGCAGTATTAACTGCTCCATTAGTGCTGCCAGAGTTGTTAGATGACACAAAAGCCATATTTTGTGAGCTTGTATTTGAGATTGATGTCCCTTTGACTTCTGGTTCATATACTTTAAGATTGTTGTAGAGATCATCCATGCTCATTGTCTCTAATTCAGGCTTATTCCTCCACACAATAGCATGTGTGTTCCCTTTCTGGTGATAACTTTCTCAACAACTTCTTGGTTCACATTTCTTTGAATGTTTGTCACCCAAATTCTCTTGCCGACTCACAAGCTTTAAAGCCCTATAAAAGTTGTGATCAAGGGGTCTCTGAGCTAAGAGCAGAGAAGTTTTCATACTGCTGCTTTAAGAGATTTCTTTGAGTTTTCTTTGTAGAAGCATTACCCCAAAATCTCTTTTCAATGGCTTCCAGCAGTGACTTCGCATCCTTGATTGAGTTAAACTTTAATTGATGTTCATTAGGAATGCCCATCATCAAAGTGCTTCTGGCCTTCACTCTAATCTCTTATGAGCCTTATCTTCAACAGTTGTATGGAGGTTTATTTACCTTTTTTATCACTTCATTAACTGTTGTTTTTGGTGTAGAGTTTCCATTCTCTATGACCTCCCATAGAGCATAGTTAATCATCTGGATGTACTGTTCTATTCTCATCCTCCATATCTCAAACTCACCAGGTTTAAGCATTGGAACCTTGGATGCAGCCACCATATGTGCAGATTCTAAATCTTATATCCTTTATCAAAGAGATTTGTTTTTTTCTTAACCCTTCTGTATTCAAAAAAAATATAAGTGTTTTTCTTATTTCAAAGCTTCTCAACAAGCTCTGATACCACTTGTTGATCCCACTTTCTTCAAGCATTTGGGACCTTCCATTATAATTATCTAACTGAGTTCTATCTTCCAAGGAAGTTGGAGGAGATATGACTGAATTTAGTCATGATTAGCTACTTTGTCTATCGAGTAATTTATACGTACTGCACTTGTTTCCTTGTTAGTACCCATGAATTATATTTAGGGTCTTTTTAATAAGATTTCTTATTGGTCTTTTGATGTGTCTTTGATTATGGACCGAATTGGTGCATCAAGTTCTACACATCTTGTTGTCAAAACCTTGTCAACAACATGTATGAATGAATAAAGCACACAATGATTATATGGTTAAAGGGACGTTGAATTTAAGTAATCCTTTAGTATTACTGGGTGGCTTGTACATGTTAGATGGATAGGTTGTCAACTAATATTGTGGCTAAAATGCAACCCCGAAACGTAGTGTTTGCAAATGGGTGGATTGGGCAATTTAAGGAATGGGTCGAAATGGGTTTGGAGGAAAAATGAGCTTTTTTAAAGTGTGAGCCGCTTTATATGTTATTTTTTGTAGATTTTCTTACTTTGTAAATCAGAGTCTTTGTTACTTTTGCTATATATATATATATGTTTCTTTTGATTACTTGCTGTGAGATTAACTGATTTGGGATTGTCTTTGTTACTTTTGCTATATATATATTTATATGTTTCTTTTGAAGTGTGTATTCATCATAAGTGTTGGTGTAATTTGGAACATCGAGATGCAGAGATATGTCCGAGTTCTTGATGGTTACTTTTAGACGAGAGTTTTCATAAGCTTGGTGTCTAAGTTCGTCTAATTCGTGTAACTGAAACATTCTTTTCTCACCAGCAGCGATGAGATATGGGTTGCAATTTTTCAGTGCCCAGTATGCACGGTGTTCAATTTCAAATGGTAAGTGGCAGTTTTTTTCATATATTAGTTTGTAGGGTATAGTACCGGTAGGGGACATCAAGGATAAAAAAGAATTGAAGTCATCGGTACCAAGTTTTTGGTATCTAAACCGATCGAGATAGGAACTTGTCATCTTTAATGCAGAACTACCCATTTCTTTACATGCGTACACGCTATTTATTCTTGCCAGGTTTTTTACCTTATATTTGGTTATAATCGTTATAGAGGTTTATTTTGCAATATTGTCAAAAAACTTATGGATAAACGGTGTGGCGAATTAACTTACCTCCTTTTTCCAATCACAATGACATGTGATGATAGCCAACACGACCACATTGTGGTTCCTCTAATGAAGATAAAGAAAGAAATATACATCAACTTTTTTTTGAATAGCGATACGCTCTAAAAAAAGTGAAGGATAAGCAACCATTCTAAAAGCGGTAGCTTCCTTTCCTTCCTTCATTCCAACTTTTTACTCTACTGCCCTCCTTCGGTGAAATTCCCTTCCTTTTTCTTGAAAAGGTTTGTGTGAGTTTGTGTTAATAACTGCGATTGTCAATTTCAGTTCGCCATGAATGGATCAAAACAGTTCAGTTAGTTATGGGTGGTGTATTTTGGTCTGGTCAAAATTAAATGGTTCTGTTAGGTCTGGATCAGTCTGTTTTGGTCCGATCAATATCGTGTCATTACAGTTTCAAAATCCTAAATTTTTGTTGATTAGAAATATAACAAAGTAGCCTAATAGCTTTTCATTGCAAAATTTCCCAACCTGCTATGTTTATATCTAAATAATTGTAGATAAATCTAAATTTATAATCTGAGACAAAAGTGGGACATCAAGGATCAGAAAGAATTGAAGTCATCGGTACCAAGTTTTTGGTATCTAAACCGATCGAGATAGGAACTTGTCATCTTTAATGCAGAACTACCCATTTCTTTACATGCGTACACGCTATTTATTCTTGCCAGTTTTTTTACCATATATTTGGTTATAATCGTTATAGAGGTTTATTTTGCAATATTGTCAAAAAACTTATGGATAAACGGTGTGGCGAATTAGCTTACCTCCTTTTTCCAATCACAATGACATGTGATGATAGCCAACACGACCACTTGGATTGTGGTTCCTCTAATGAAGATAAAGAAAGAAATATACATCAACTTTTTTTTGAATAGCGATACGCTCTAAAAAAAGTGAAGGATAAGCAACCATTCTAAAAGCGGTAGCTTCCTGCCTCCTTCATTCCTACTGCCTCCTTCGGTGAGAAGTTCCCTTCCTTTTTCTTTTTATAAAAAAATGACTGATTGGTCAGCAAACGTACAAAGTGGACCGCTGTTTGGCTGACCCCCTTCCTCCCATTCGGGTTGGGTTGGGTGGTGTATTTTGGTCCGGTCAATATTAAATGGTTCTGTTAGGTCTGGATCGGTCTGTTTTGGTCCGATCAATATCGTGTCATTACAGTTTCAAAATCCTAAATTTTTTGTTTTCTGTTTTTGATTAGAAATATAACAAAGTAGCCTAATAGCTTTTCATTGCAAAATTTCCCAACCTGCTATGTTTATATCTAAATAACTGTAGATAAATCAAAATTTATAATCTGAGACAAAAGTGGGACATCAAGGATCAGAAAGAATTGAAGCCATCGGTACCAAGTTTTTGGTATCTAAACCGATCGAGATAGGAACTTGTCCTCTTTAATGCAGAACTACCCATTTCTTTACATGCGTACACGCTATTTATTCTTGCCAATTTTTTTACCATATATTTGGTTATAATCGTTATAGAGGTTTATTTTGCAATATTGTCAAAAAACTTATGGATAAACGGTGTGGCGAATTAGCTTACCTCCTTTTCCCAATCACAATGACATGTGATGATAGCCAACACCACCGCTTGGATTGTGGTTCCTCTAATGAAGATAAAGAAAGAAATAAGTACTTAGAATGGTAAGTAATAGGATTAGCAGCAGCTACGATTCACATACCGCCATTAGCTCAATTGCGACTTCAGAAAGTTCTTTCTGCCACTTACCATGTTCGCCGCCCGGTGTCTGGCTACCAGAATTCCTAATAAGTTCTTATAACTTTTTCCCAACCTAAAAAAAGAACATAAAAAATGAACCCATAGAATCAGAGACATCATATGTAGATTAAATTACACCTGAAGTTTTGTTAATATGTGTGCAATTGTGTCATGTCTTGCTAAACAAAGCAAGACTCGACATGCTAGAGCATGAACACAGTCGAGTTCCCATTGTTTATTCTGTTTAAATTCAAATGAACTGTTTAATAATGGTATGCGAATAAGCTTAGTTACATAACCTGGCCGACACTTGGGTTTGGTTCATATTTTTTTGAGAGAATTTTTCCTTTTAGTTCTAATGGTTGTCGTTTTTTTTAAACATACAATATTCATTCCTCTTTTTTTTATAAAAAATGTTCACATTATGATATATATAGCTGTGTGTGTGAGTTTTAAAGAGACGTGCATGTGGTTTTAAGGTGAATGGAATACAATCAACCTGCAAATGACTGAAAAAAACCAACATATGCGTACACAAACTTGCCACAAATATAGCATGACAATCTACAAATTTAGTTATTTTGTATTTGTAGATTAAAAAAGGTACGTTGTGACATATTTCAACACAGAAATTATATCAATTGCCTTTTGTTCTTAAGTTATCTTTAACTTTGCACTAATCGTCAAAAGAAACCAAATGAACAAATTGTAGATTAATATAAAGTTGATAACATTCTTATTTCATACTGAAGATTGTACATGTCATGATGGATGTCTACATGTTGTGTGTATATAGTCAAGTAATTATCTATCGATATCACACACTACCATCTGTCCTTGTAATCCTAAACTTAGTTCCAAAAATGAACTCAAACCTGTCAGTTTTCTTATCATTTTCCTTTAGTATCGTTTTCTTCTTTTCTAGTTTTTTTGTTGCCATTTCTGCCTCCTATGGTGGAAGTGAATCTGATCATCTAGCATTGTTGTCGTTCAAGTAGATGATAAATCGAGATCCATATGGAGCTCTAAACAAATGGAACGCTTCTTTGCATTTCTGTGATTGGACTGTTGTTTCATGTGGGAAGAGACATAGAAGGGTGAATGATATACAACTGATTTCACAGGGGCTAAAAGGTTCCTTGTCTCCTCATGTAGGTAACCTTAACTTCCTTCGTGAGTTTTCACTTTTGAAAACAGCATTCAAGGAAGCATCTCTCATGAACTTGGACGACTATCGGGTGTTTATACTTCAACAGGAATATCTATCAAATTTGAATCAAAGCATCTATATTCACACAAACACAATATAACAAGTTACTGTCAAGAAGCTGAAGGAACATACAATTGTCTCCAATATACTAAACTAAAGATTTCAAAGTATAGGTCCTTTTTAGCATAGAAAATATACATAAATATTTTACACAGCTGTGGTTTTTAAACCTTGCAACATTCCCAACAATCGGAGTCCATCCAAGCATAAAACCCCCCCACACCTTTTCATCCTTTAGTACTTGCTTAGAACCCCATTAATTATCCAGGAGTACGGGTAAAGGATTGTATAATAATTTAGAGAAACTAAACACCATGTATCCGAACAATTAGGGACCTTAAGATAATACATAAAGCTATCATAAGTTTAGTCAACTTTGCACCATAACAAATCTTTACAAAAGGATACATATCTGTAAAGAGTAAGTGTATACTTACTAATATTATACTTCTTCAACTAAATTGTGCAGAAGTTCAAGGTAAGTCTCTTCGTAAGTATTGATTTCAGGCATATGGATTATTTTGTAAACCTTGTTGCATGTATCAGAGTTTTTCTTTAGTGACTCGTAGCCTGCCTAAAACTCAACATGTAGGTTGTGCTGTCCCAACTCAAAGCTAACTGGATCCAATCCAATCACTGTGGTACAGCAACCCAAACACTTACAATGAAACCAATTCTTTCATCCTTCCCCCAACCTTGTGCAAAAGCAAAAAGCTTTGAGAACCTTATAGATGCTACTTCTTCACTAAATTTGTTTTCCTTAAAAAAGTTGAGAGAGTTTGGAGACATCTTCAAACCACATCCAAATCAGTGGAACCAGCAAAGAATAAAGTGAAAAAACAACCTACCACTGATTATCACAGAATTTATGAAAGCATTTGTGCAAAGAATCTAGCATGGTAACTGAACTTCACATGTATAAAAAACATAAAGAGGAAATTCTAACACATAGTAGAATTAACCATTGTAACCATGAACGAACATACTTCGTTGAGGCACATGATATATCTCATTGCCCAACTTTTCTTTTCAAAAGAATAAAACTTTAACTTTATTTTCAGTATATATACCCTTTCTGGTGTGCTTAAAAATAAAAACACCAAAGTGGGAAATGTAATTACCTTGCTAATGGCTTTAATATCTTCTCTTTTAACTACGATCTTTCCTTTAATAGTAATGAGTTGAACATAATCAAAGCATCAATACTTAGAAACAATAACACCAAAGTTAACAGGAGAGGTAATAACCTTGGTTCAGCAAATGGGCAACAATATTCCGGCCTTCACAGCTCTTATAAAAGAGCACGTGCATCCATACCAGATCCTTGACCTGTTTCTTAAAAGAATATAACAGTTGAAAATGATGATGCATATGCATTGCATTAAAAAACATTAATCACAGTTGAAAAAATAACAGAACTTACAATTGCTATAACTACATCCTATAATAAAAACAGTCAATATGACCATTCGTAACCATTCAAACCGTTAACCCTAACAATGAAAAATTCTAACCACAGTTAACTACGCTGAATACGACCATAGCTTCATGCATTGAACTTGAA